>BLKR01000847.1:117500-391981 GCA_011170035.1 Teleogryllus occipitalis | reverse complement strand
AACGTCGTTAAGGCAAAGTGTCACATATTTATTAAAAAAAGGAAATTGCTCACAGCATTAACAACACTGATCGGAAATCGAACCAAGGTTACCTCGTTTACCCAATTTCCTCTTATCACCAAGTTACTGAGCCGATAAATGCTTTGAACAGGTACTTGCGTATGTTAGGTCTGTGAACTTTCGTATGTCACCATCCTATTGCCCTTTTATGGATATGTAAATACTAAGAAAATATGATTATTTTATTCAGTGTTATTCACTATGTGATCCAGTTCTAAATTTACTTAATTTCCTGAATCGGATTTCACACGAAGTACGGTGAGTGATGTGATGAGAAGATAAAGATCATAAGGGGGATAAATGACTATTAGGGAAAGTGTAATGAGAATTAAGAGATGCGACATAACTTATAGACTTCTGCTGGCATTCTAGCCTCACCAGCTGCCTAAATTGTCCCGAAGGTAAATTCAAAAACGACCCACACACGAGGTCCTGGGGGTTCGAGTCCCGACGGTGGCAGGATTTTCGACACTAGCCTGATAGGCATGTCGAGTTCTGTCGGTGTCCGGAGGAAAATTCTAGCGGCCGGCTGCTCTCATCAGTAGTTTTCTGTGGCATCTCCGACCAACACCAGGCGAATGCTGGAGTAGTACCCTAACAATGGGGGGGACACGGACCTCCCGCAATCTTTCCCTTCCATTCCTTGTCCCACACTACTCCTTACACACACACACACACACACACACACACACAACGGGAGACCGGTCGGGAGCTTAGAGCTTGTCCCGGTTGGGGCGGTGCCTCGCTGGTTGGGGAAAATCCCTATAGCCGACGGAAGGTCGGCGCCGGATCTCGCCATGCAGCGGGGAGAGATCCCTGCCATTTCCCAAAACTGTGCACTACACGTACGGGACTAATACCCTTAACAATTGACGCTCGGAATTACTCATAATAAATCTATCATTATCACGAGTGGCGCAGGCGCTGCACCCGCAGATGTTAGGCCACCTCACACCCCGTGTTTTCCGATACAGCTCCAACCGTCCCGTCCACGAGCTGAGCCACGGAGTCGCGCGTGGACTTCGGAAAGCCCGTGTGGCGCAGGCCTCCCTCCCCTACCCCACCGCCCGCGCGACCATCGCTCTGGGCGACGATGGCCCCGCCGCCGCGGGCGCCCCGGGGGCGGCGGCGGCGGCGCAGGGGGCGCATTTCCCTCGCGGGGCGCGCGGGGGTGCGGCCGGCCGCCCGGAAGGTTCTTCCCGCGCCCTGCAGCGACCTAAAGGGCGCGCAGTTGCTGCGGCGGCAGCGGCCGCCGCCGCGGGTCAGCGACCCCGCGAAGCGACTTTCTCCGGTGGCTCCGCGCCGGCGGCGGCAGCAGGCGCTGCCCCGGCGGTCCGCGGCCTCCCGCTCGTCCCCGGCCCCGCCCCCCGCGGCCGGCCTGCTCGTGGGTGGAGGAGCTCGCCATCACGCCCCCGCGCCCGCAGACTCACGAGGAGACGTTCTCCTCAGGGCGGGGTGGCGTGGTGAAAGCGTTTCATTAAAAAGTCTTGATTGAATTGAGTTGGAAATGTCTTCACTGGGAGAGGGAAGGTGTTATTTACAAATATCGGCTGGTGAGAAATGTTTTTTGAGCTTTAAAGTGTGTGGTTTTAGGCCAACTGATTTATATCTACTTCAAAAATCCTTCTGGGGTCGCCCGAATATTAGTAATATAAAATTACATGTACGAAGTTATTTCGACATATTGTTGTGAATGCAGTAGAGAACGATTCGATTATCGACGAATTAGTTAACTTCTTGAATTTGTTTCCTGTTCTCATCGCATGATTTGCCACGAAACGTGTGCCATGTGATATTACGCGGGATGTGTTCAAGTGTGGTATCGTGTGATCATACCTTTGGTTCGGCGATTCACTTGGAATGTGTTCACATACGACGTGTCGATCTTCCGAAAGAATGGCCTTGGAATAATATGGACTTCATTCCTGCATTACATTAATGAATACTGTTGATCTCAGCAATGCTAAATATTTTTCTCTGCTTTATAGCTATTCTAGTTATTTCCTCTCTCCTGATTCGCATGAATATTGCAATAAAACATGGCCGCAAAAGTGAATGCCTATTTCCTTTTTCTTGTCATGATTGGAAACCCCACACCAGTTACGCTTTACTGAATGATGTGATTGATATCACGTGCACGTGATGTTTTCCCTTTGTCTTTCACCGCACAAAGCCAAAACATCAATGCCTTAAAACAAAATTCAAACTCAGAACCTTCCATTCTGCACACACCATTTGCCGCCTCAATCATGTGCATTAAATATGCATTTCTGCTTCTTTGAAGATTTTTTTGTTGCATTTACGTGTTGTTTTTCATTATTTTACCAATTTATGTTCGAGCAATTTCAATTTTTTATTTACATTAGATATCAAAAATGATTTTATTATGTAAATCTTGGTTTGTTCAATAAATTGCTAAATTATAAGTTCAAGTAATATAAGTTCAAAATTCTTAACCTCGAAGTATTTTTTCAGTACTATCACCGCTATTTTCAGTGCTATCTAACAATTTTATTCAGAACTTGGGTCCTGTGGCAAAAAAGTTACAAAAAATAACATGCAAATTGCTAAAGATAAACGAATAAAATATTCTGGCATAACATGACAACAAATTAAATATTTTAACAAACGCAGCCTTCATGAATACAGCAATAACTTTGTGAACTATATTTAGTACAACCGTCTTTGGCTTATAAGGAATTTAAAAAAATACTGTTCCATAACGCAACACTTGAATAGCTAACAATTAATGATGGGCGGCCTCTTCCTTGGAGACTTGCACCTGCAGCTGTGGCTCAGTGCATCAGCTGATGTCACTGCAGTGCCTCTGACCGGGATGTCCTGGGTTCGAGTCCCGACGGCGGCAGGATTTTCGACTCTAGCTTGTGAGCTAGGTCGAATTCAGTCGCGGTCTGGGGGCAATTTAGCGGCTGGCTGCTCTGATCAGTAAATTTCCGTGGTTTCTCCGATCAACAGCAGGCGAATGCCGGAGCAGTACCCTAACAAATGGGCCCCGGATCGCGCACGATCTTTCCTTTCTCTTCCTTGTCCTATTCTCACCCCTTACACACACACACACACACTAACACTAACATGTACTACAGTACCACACATGCCGGGAGACTGGTCGGGGACTTAGGACACTTGTCGCGGCTGGGGCCGTGCCCTGCTGGTGGGAAGTACCTGGTTGGGGAAAAACCCACTAGTCGACGGTAGTCGGCGCCGGATTTCGCCATCCAGTGGCGAACGATTACCGCCCCCTCCCGATGAAAAACATGCACTTCACTTACGGGACTAATGTTCTCCGTAGTTGACGCGCCCGAAATCACCAATCAATCAATTGGAGCCTTGCTACCGTATAACGTTACCTGTGACGAGCAATGTCGCACTGAGTGTGAGAAGTCAGTCAGTACGCGAGCATGAGAATATGCGGAATAACACAATCAAATATTTGCATTTTTCAATGGAAATCGAAACTTTCATTGATTTTCAATTTTTCCAGTACTCCTGAGTATGTAACGAAACTGTAGACCCCGCTCCCATGGCCTGAGGCTATATAGTTTTCTTTCAATTTTGCGAGCATTAGAAATTGGCAATATAGGCATGTGTTTCGTTCGTAAATTGCAGTATGGACAAGGGAGAAAACTATTAAAAGAGCTGTATCCGCGTATCTCCACAAGTACCATTGTGGTTGGCAATTTCACACAAATTTGGCCTCATCATTCATGTTGTGGATTTCTCATAGCCGCTGTAATACATCGTTGTTTTGAATCATCTAGGCACCAAATGACTACGTCTGTAATTGGACATCCTTCCATCGTAAGATGTACCGCAACTGCGGAAAGCTATTTCATGTTACAGCTTCCTTACTTCTTGTGGGCTTCAAATTCGTGACGGTATGCGGGACCTCAGCAGCCTCGGAATCCACTATTTGTGTGTGGCAGTCTCTTTTGTCCAAACTGGACATTCAATAGCACAGTTCCAAAATAAAAATTCCTTGGAAATAATAGGAGATTCGTACACGACTATTGAGAAATATACTCGTACAATAATTTAGCCACTATACAGATTATTAAGAAATGTAGCGTTTTTTGTGTGTTTCGTATTGTTTTTGCAAAATAGTTACCAGAACCCACCCTTAGAATATGCAGTTTCCTATTGAACAGATTTATTTTTGATCTCCCGTTTGCTAAAACGACTTTTATTGTGTAATGTTATACATTTCCTTTATTTCAACGGAACTTAAGGTTGTTTTCTGTTTTGTGGAATGAAAGGAATTGCAAATAGTGTTTAAATAATACAACATATTAACTTCTACCAATATTTCTTTTAGGAAACACCCAGGTTTCAAAGGTCTCATGTTAAATTACACGCAGATCATTATTTTCATAGAACTTACAATCCTTTCAAAGTCATTATCGAAAAAAATCAATTACAGTATCTTTTTAGTAACTACACTTCGTTATTTGTTGTGAACTACTCTTTGCATCCGACAGGAATCTGTATATTTTATTGTATTCCAATACACGTGGATAACATCGTGGTTAGGGAGATGTGATTACTTCCGTGCCTATTCGCCTGACCTTGCTATTCACCGACAAAATTGGGCGCTATTACAAACATGAAAATAATCGTTTATATGAATGCTTTAATTTAATTGTGCTGCAATTACACATTTGTAATTATGTTAATTATTTAATTATTACATTCTCGTATGCATACGTATATATAGGGATAGTTATGTAATGCTACGGAAAATCGATTTCGAAATATCAACGGAAATACGCGTTTTGGGGTCCCTTGATATGATGAATGATGAAAACGCACAAATTCTTTTCTCCGTGTAGCACGACACACACAGTTTTTAACTGTTTTGATGTAAAATTTTAAAAATATTTTTTCCCGAGATTCCTCCCCCCCCCTCCCCGCCCTCTCCCGAATCCCGCCTCTGCCACGAAGCATGTGGTCTTCGCCTTGGATTCGTACGGCGGCGGCGCTTCGCGTTCGCGAGACTCCGATCGCGCCTGGCGGACGAAGCGCGCGGCGTCGCTGCTGCCATCTGTGGAGGCGTGGCGGAAGCTGCGGCTGTTATTCGCGTGTCCTCCCGCGGGGGCGGAAACGTCAGCGGCGGAGGCGTGGATCGCACGTATAAACGCAACCGTCAGGCTGCAGCACCAGATAACGGGCCGGACACGCGGGATTATTATATTTACGGCTGCGGTTTCCCGAAAGCAACGTCAGACACTTACAAGTGAAGAAACGTGGATATTGCGAGGAGTTTCATTGGCGGATCCACGGGAATGAATTTAGACAAAATTCCCCGTGGACAAATCTACAATTTTCCTGAACTCAGTATATTTCTCTGATTCGAAAGTAAATGATTAATTTGGAACGAGTTAAGTAAAGTAAATTAGCTGGATAAAAATGAAATTGGATTCACCATTGTCTACTCTCGTGTGGAATGACAATTTTCCGCAACTCACTCTCCGCTGTCAGGTATCTCGGGAAAGACCCAAGGGTGGTCCCTCCAAAACATAAAGATAATTTTGTTTAATGTTGTGCGATCATTGTGTTTTTCAAATAGTTAATTCTAGCATCGAAGCAGGCCTTCCCGAAAATAATTTAAGGTTTTCTTCCGTGCAGTGTGTTATGTTAATGCCCGCGATCCTAGATTACAACTTGACAATATTAACATCTCTGGAATGTCTGTGAGACAGTGCGACCCATTTTCTTCGTCATTTGGTAGTTAAAACTGCTGTGGCGAGAAAAAAGCGTCATTTCAGTGTTGTAATATTTTAGAAGGTTTGAAACAATTTTCTTTGAATTTCGGTGGGGGGGGGGCTGTGTGTGTGTGTATGTGTGTGTGTGTGTGTGTGTGTGTGTGTGTGTGTGTGTGTGTGTGTGTGAGAGAGAGAGAGAGAGAGAGAGAGAGAGAGAGAGAGAGAGAGAGAGAGAGAGAGCGTGAATGAATGAATGAATAATGTATCACATTCATTTTGTGTTGACTTTTCTCTAAAAAAAATTGGAAACAGCTTCATAAAGCACAGATTATAGTGAGAAAAGAGGAAATGGTTTTCTGTGAACACCTAGTTGTATCCCAAAGTCCCCCTAAGAGGAGTAGTCGTCATGAACTTCGTAGTCTGTGGAACACCCACCGGACGCGCGTTGCGATTCAGCCTCGCTCAGTGTTTTGTTTCTGCGACATTGTTGACTTGCATGGGAAAAATGGCTTCCGCCGAGGCCGGCGCAAGTCCCGTCAGCCGCAAACAAAACGGCGGATGCAATCAATGTCAGCGGCGGAGACGGACACGAAGATACGATACTCAAACAATGCGCGCGTTTCCTTGTTTCGATTTTCTTCGCGATTTCTCGTGAGAGCTGTCGCCAATTGACGCAAGAAAGCAGGACTTCGACCACGCGGAAGAAATCGCGATCGTGAAGTGGAAATTCTCTCTCGTCGGCGGTCTCGCGAGGTTTTTTTTTTTTAACCAATCACTTTCATTTGTCCTTTTTTTTCTTCGTAACAAAATTCTTAAGCTGCCAGAGACGTAACTGTATTCAATAAAACGAAACTCTTCTGTTCGTGTATTGATTTGAATTTGAATACTTCGCTATTTTCATCTAAAATTCACTTTATTCATTTCTTCTTTCTGAATGACGGCGAAACTAAAATCAGTAATCGTATTCAGAGGGGCGAATATTTCGTTCCAGAATAATGTAGTTTTTGTTTTATTTATAAATGCATTTGTGTAGAATATGCTCCTTTTTTTTATTATGTATTCGAGGGAGATTTCTACTGTCTTACGTTGAATTGAATTGCCAGGAATATTCTTCCTACAAATAATTCACAAACTAGTCGAAGTTTATCGCCAATAAGTTGACGGGGCTCGTTCGGTTCTCACCTGCTGCAGGTGCAACGTGTTCGGTATAACGGGAGTATCGCGTTCAGGGCTCAGCGGCGGTGAGCGGCGCAAGGCATTCGTCTTATCTTCAAACCGCGACTCACGTTTCTGGGCATCTGTCCAAGTTGTGATCGTGTTCAGGGCTGCTAATCGCCGCTGATCTGCCTTGAAGCGGTGTTTCATGCATGCACTGGCAAGGCAGCTTTCAGGAACCAAAACAGTCAACGACCTGACATTTGATCCCTCACTGATTTTTAGTCTGTTACTCTAATTTTACATTTTTTATCCTTGTTTTCTTCGCCTATCTGATAGTGAGTTCTTAAAACTTCATTATTTACAATAACATTAATTTGATCATTTTAAACTTTTAAACAAGTTTAAACGAAATAATATCGATTGTTAATGATTTCTTTTACGTTACTCAGAAGTTCCATTAAAAGGATTTTAATTATTAAAGGTCATATTAAACATTTCTTAATTATTTGGATTATTACACACTTTACGCACACATTCAAACATACACACACACACACACACTTTAGTATTAGATAAGAACCATAAATTCATATTAGGCTTGGGTTTACGGACAGAAATCATATGCCAACTTTAAATAGCACCTTAAAACAAAGAGGAAAGTTTCATTTCCACTCATCAGTGATATTTTCGTTTCTAAAACCTGCATCTAAAGCTCTCCTTCCCCAGCCTGCGAAACCTCGATGAAACTAGAGTTGGGGGAGGGGGGGGGCAGAAACTCCACCTTGCGATCGCGTTCGCCGGCAAGCGAGCGACTTCCGGGGAGGACATCCGTTGAGCTTCCGTCCACGCGAGGGTCTCACGGCAGCGACAGTCGCGGAGCGGTGCTGCGCTGCGCTCCACAGAGGAAGCTGCCGATCGCCTGCGCGCGGCCAGGCCGGCGCTCCCGCCACGCAAAGACGGGCATGCTAAACGCCCCTTGGAGCGGTGGAAACTTCCTTTCGCTCTTCACGGGAGGGCCTCTCGGCTCTCTCGGAAAGGAATCCAGGGCCCTTCTGCGAATGAATGAGCAGCAGGTAGAACGGCCGCTAGCCCCCGTTCCCTCCACCGCCGTCCCTCACGCCGCCGCCTCGCCGCCGCCACCGCTACCGCCACCCTCAGCCGCCGCCCCACCCCCCCCCGCCACAACGTCGGCGTCGTCTCCGCCCTCACGTTTCATTGAGAAGTTGGCCATGCGGGGAGAGCAACCTCGACGTACCGTGGCTTTATGCTCGGGTAAAGGAAAAAGAATTATGGCCTCTTCAAATGAAAGCTAAATTTCTCTAGACTGACAAGAAATGACATGAATAGAATTCAAGCCCCGGAAGTTGTTTCTGAGATCCGTGAATGTTTTCTCACTCTCCTGGTGTAAATTACATAATCAACTGCCAACAATAGCTTGAGTGTAATCACGCACACACGAAATGCAATAATTTTCACAAACTTAAGAGGAATGCTTAAACCACTCCATAGAAGTGTCCCGTCCCTTTACGAATTAATGTTGCAATCCCTTAATCCTAATTTTAAGAATACTTTTATCTTTTCCTCTAAATAATCGTATCCGGAGGCGACTCATCATGGTTATGACTAAGGGGCGGATTTTGATAACCTAAAACATCGCCAAAAATGATCAATAAAATGTTCTTTAAATACTTTATAAATGCCCTAAAACCTAACAAAAGTGACGTAAAAATATTATCAAAAACAGTTAGGCTGAACAACTCAAGGTGTTGGACACGTTACTGATGTAATCGAGGCTTCTTCCATTCGTTCTAGTGAACTCGGCTTGCAAACTTTTGGTTTGGACTGTTCTTTACCAGGAAATCTCTTGTCTTTAGTTATCCCGAAATCGGCCGAACCGCCAATGGCGCTGATATACTTCACAAGAATTACGTACTCACAACAGCTGTCAAAACAATTTCGAAGCGAACAAATCGAATAAGCTACTGAGTGAGCTACTGTAAAGAACATTTGATGCATCTTGAAAATATTATTTGAAGTAAGTACCATTAAATATGATAATAAAATCAACGATATAAGCAAAAAATGCATTAAAATGCCGGGAAAGGGGTAAAAAATGACTTGTAATGAAATTTAAAAATTGACAAAAAATGCAAAATATTGACCTATAAAAATGGGTCATTTCCTTTTGTAATAACATAAAATGAATTTCTATACTAAACGGCATTGTTCTAAAGTTAAAAGAAAAAATGACATTTCATAAAAATCCGCCCCCTAGTTATGACCGCGTGCATCCTCCGTCGCTGTGGATCCCCCGCAATGCGAAGCAGGCGTCGCGCAGTGCGTAGGTCGGCCACGCGCCTGCCGCGCGGGTGCGACCTCTCGTGACTGCGGCGGCGCTCGCGTGGGGGGCTAGCGTGACCTGCATGATGAGCACCGTCACTTAAGAATGCCCCCGCGGCTAATTGGGCACCGCGCCGCGCTCGCTAATTTCCACCCCCCCTCCCCTCCCCCGGGGGCGGCCAGCCCCCGGCGACCCGCCGCCAGCGGTGCCAATTGCTCTCTCGCCGCTCGCGATACCTGCGTTGGGAAAGAATGCTGCGGGAGGGCTATGCGATGTGTAAACAATGTGGTTTCGGCAAAATACAAAATGGATGGAGGTTTTTAGTGTACTGTGCGAATTCTGTTTGATTCCAACCGTTCCGCTTATCTGTTAGTTCCATCAAAGGGAGTGATCGGTTAACAAACAGACTGACAGACTGGATCAACTGACACTTTCGGGGAAAAAGTCTCTTAGAAACACTCAACAGAACAAACACAGGGAGAATCTATCCTATTTAATTATTTGGATAGCTGAATGTTCTTGCTATTGCATTGTTTAAACAATTTTTAAACGAGATTTAAATAGTTGTATTCGGAATTCATATCTTCAGTCAACGAATGTGGATAGATAACTTTGTGCATGGACTGTATTTGTTAGTGGATAAACCAACGCATCGTTTTAACACATATTTTCTTAGGAAGCTCGTCGTAAAAGTGTATTTCCTACATGTGCTAGAAGTTAAGACATTAAAATCAGAAAACCCTTCTGTCTCCTTATCCACATGAATGACTACTACCTAATTGCCTACTTTGTTTATTTTACTATGAGAAATATTTATAGCGCAATTTTAGATTTTGTATTGCTCTGCCCTCAGTGTAATCTACAGTTACGTACACATTACATTCACTGTGCAGTTGAAAGTTAAAAATTGGAAGGGTTTCTTTCCATGATTTGTAATTTTAGTGCTTAACTTTTCGTCATATTTTGTATTGATTCTCCCGAAAATTAATTGGGTATTTTTAATTTAGTGTTAGTCAAATATTATTTTGTGCTTCTTCATACGTCATTTTTGCTCCACGTGAATATACAACATGCGTCTGCGGCAGGAACTGGTATCATTCTTCCCATCCTTAATGTTTATAGGCGGGGAAATGTTCAGCTTTTTGTGTCGTTAGACTTTGAATGAGGGGCTAGCAACGACTAGCGACACGTCAGCCCAGGCCCTTTTTTTCGTTTGCGAACTCGTCGAGCGTTATGCTCAAAACAACTGCAGGTAATTGTAGCCACATTGCAGCCAGAATGACCGGTCTCGCGGAGCGCCTTGTGTTTTCCTAAAGCGGCGCGCAGGCGATGGTGCTAAAATTGCAGCCCAAGGACGTGAGGAGAAAGAGGAGAGCAGAGAAGTGTCAGAAGAGGCGCGGCGAAGCCACCGCCTAAGCTGCCCGGGACATTCTCGGAGACCGACGCCCTTTTGGGGTACATGAAGGTTGACGGTTGGGCTGATCAATCGGAGGCAGAACGCATGCGCAGTCAGGAGAGAACACAAGACGCAGATGGCAATGAAGGAGAGTGTGGCTAGTAGGCTGTAGAATACATTGGTTGTTCAAAGGCGGCGTTAGATCATGGAATCTAGGGCTTGCTAAAATCATTATCATCATAATCCTCTTCTTCTTTTCCTTCTGGGGCTTCTGAGATCACCTAATTCTCCATTTCCGAAGCCTCCCGGAGTCTTTGTAGATCAATAGGCCTTTGGTCATATGGATATGAGGAACATGCATCACTCGTTCCTAATGGGCCCTATACAGACCAAGTCTGACGCACCGGTTGTAAAATTGCGTGTTGCAATCCATTGTACGAATAAGGAAAGCAGGTAGAATCGGCAACAGTTTTACAACTGGCGCGTCAGAGGCTCGTCAATGCTAACTAGGGCGTGAATGGGCCGCCTATGGATGGTAATAACAGGTATAGACTGGGATAGGAAGGGTCAATTCGGCAAACTCGCCAGTGCCGATCAATCTACCCTGCATCAGAGATACGCCGCCGCCATTGGGACTTACACATTGGACGTCTCGTCCTATGAAGCTTCAGTGGTTGTCACAACACACACAACCGAATTTCCTACTGTCTTGCCCCTAAACCCGAGTCTTGCGGAGCGACAACCCAAAAAGCCCACCCCGACAGTTCCGGAACTGTGAGACAGAACGCTCGCGTTTGAGCGGCTTTATGACAGTGGCCTCTAGAGCGTCAAGTTGTGCCGACTGTCACGCGAGGCCTCTGCAATGTGATATTAATGAATGGCCTCTTAACTGCGTTCTTTTTCATGTAAATGAAAGGTAATGAGTTCAATTTGTGGTATGCCTCCGTGAGTGAGAGTAGTTAAAAAAAAGTCAGTTGTTTCCTTTGAAATTCATTATCACTATGGCAAGAACATGGATACGTTTATTAATAACTTCCACTGTTGCGAAATTGGTTATTCTAATTTAATGAAGAATATGTACACATGCGTTTCTTTGGACTTAATACATGAATAATCTAAAAGAAGTCAATCAAATTTGATATTCTCCTGAAATTAATTTTAATTGTTTTAAACGGGCTTCGAAGATAAGTCTTAACCTCTGGTTAAGTTGGTATTAATTAAGATCGCCTCGTAATTGAACTTACCAACTGTGTAGATTTTCTATAATGGAAATAACATTTTATTTCTAGCTTCTAGGAATCCAAATAAATGAATTGGAATGGGCTCTGCATTTAGTTAAGGCCCTTTCAATTACATTCTATCAATTTCTGTGTGAAAACTCATTTAGTAGGCCCATAAGTAGAACTGTTAAAGACTTCTGAGAAATGCAAACCTGAGCTATTATGTTTGCTTAGTTCTCACACCACACGCAGACCGTCCGCCGTCTCGAGTTACCGGTTCTGCAAGTACATATAACAATTCTCTTGAACTTGTACATTGAAAGCCTTCATAACCTCGTGATTGCATACACGTATTTTCTGAGCGTTGCACCGAAAGTGACTTTTTGCCCTTGTTTGAAATCGAAATTAAAGCGATCGTCGTGGTTCCACGGACGCCCGTGGGCTTAATCGCCCTTCCCCGAATTGCGGTCGGGAGTTGTCACGGCGGCTGTCTGCGGTCGCCCGCCCGTCCGCCGATGACACTGCCGCAGACTACAGCGCGGCCGCATCGGACCAGGAAGCATCCGACTGGCCTCCCCGCAGGGCCAATCCGAAGCGGTCGCTGCCAATGTTGAGATAAAAAAGTGGCATAATTAATCGTAATTGAAGTATCGTCATATATCAGTATTGTTGAACTGATACTAGAGAGTTTTTGCAAATTCGTTGATTTGAAAGACGTAACACGACAATTCTGTGGACAACTGAACTGCGCATGCGCCGCCATCAAATGACGGGATTTCGATTGACAGGTTCCGACATTCTCCCTGTTTTGTCGTCTACGACAAATGTGTTCGTAACTTACACTTTACGAAGTTATCGCTGCCACCTCTAAATACGAATTCAACACTAACAGACAATAAGCATGGAAGGAATGAAAAATACAACATTCATATTACCAATATAATAAGGTAGGAACTTAATGGCTATTTTTTTTTAAGTTAATTCAAATATGTCAGAAATAAACTAATGTTATTGTTAAGGATTTGGAGGTTGCGTATATATTGAGGCTCCTTTGATTTCATATAAGGGTATACTCAGTTCCAATTAGTTCCTAGTTTTAACGTATGTTTTCGATTGTACGACGTGCAAAAACTCATTTTTCTGAAGAGACGTTAATTCCTATTGACGATATTGTTTACGTACTGCGACAAGGGAATTCCCGTCTTGCAAAACTCTCTAATATCGTGATGTCAGACGCGGTATCAGGAAATACGTATCACTGGCGTATAACAAATCTATAGCGTTAACATTTGGAGCGTGTTGATTCTTCTCATACGGCTTCCTTGTGTATTATCGCTGGAAATTTTAAGAATAAAAAAGTGATGATTTAGGCACCTAAAATATGAAGCAAAAATTATGAAATTAGGCACTATTAGGTTAGAAAAATGACGCTTTAGGCACTTAAAATAGGTTACAAATTGATTAAACCAGACATTTAACAAACATTAGACATGAAAAGTTTTGTTTCTGACATCTAAAACTGATCACAAAAGATTAAATTAGACACGTTTCATTATTTAGGAAAGTCAAGTATTTTTACATTTATAAAAATGACTACAAGCATATTATTTTATTTACTTTTATTTATTTTCATTTCTTTCATTCTTTCACACTTTTCATCTTCAACTTGTCAACTGCGCAGCTGCATAGGGAATGGATGCAATTGCATAAGAAGTGCGTGCTGATTGGTGACGAGCGTGAAACATCCTCTCTATATTGATTTGCAAATCTCCTTACGTACGATGTGTTAGGTGAGAGATTTCAGTACGTTGTCGATTGCATGTTTGATCAGGAAATTTTCGAGTTTCAGGATATTCGGGAAATTATTTGCCTTTCTGTAAAACAAATTTAATGAATGAGTATTTAAAATATGATAATTCTTCAAAATTACTTGTTTTAAGCAGAAAAGTATTAAAAAAGGCATCAACTGCCCTTTTAGGACATTTTAGGCACAATTAGTTGCTTTAAGTAGATCTATTTTTTCATGATTTGTAAACATCTGCAATTAATTTCCACAACCTCCTAACGGAACTAAATAGGCATTGGTCCTAAAATCCGAAGTTTAATTATCACAAAGAAAAATTAAGTTTTCGACTTACAAAAACGAATAAAATATGATTGTGAATAATAAACATAAATTACCCATATCCAATCCATACTGCTGTAAGAATCAGTCCCCATCTCGTACCTGCAAATGAGAAACGGTTATAAAAAGTCACGTCGCGCTTTTGTACACCTTTTGTATTCTGCATATTTCAAACATTTTTGACAATTTATTAAAAATGAATGGGAATGTTGAACCGAAACGTGTAAACATTTTTCAGTGCAGATGTAGACATACACTTCAGAAGGTTTTACATTTCCTTAGGTCATTGCAGGAAATTGGGAGACAATAGCCGTCGTTACTGGAGATGAGCAGAAAAAAGGTGCAAAATACCGGAAGTGCGTGCGGCAGAAGCACGACGTGCAGCTGCCCCCAAATGCCTTCCGAGTATCACGAGGCACGTACCTTCACCTGTCCGTCTGTGGCGCCCAGTGAATTCTCTTTGTGTGATGAAGTGATTCCTTCAGTTGCATTCAAAGAACAAGAAATGGATTTGAAACTTTAGAATTAATTCTATGTATGAGAATGAAGAAGCATCTAAGTATTTCTCTAGTAGAGAATTCGAGCTTCTAATATACTTGTTCTCAACATTAACTCGTTTGTTTTCAATTATTTTATGTTGACACACAGTTCAAACATTTTGTTATTTTATTTTTACAGTTAGAAATTGAATATCTCAATATGCATGTTTTGACATTCAGAGAGTTGACTCCGTGTCTAAATTGGGAACCTACAAATATCTGGAGAGAAGTGGGCAATTCATTGGAGTGGTGCGACAGAAGTGAAGTATCCATGTCTAAATATTCCCTACTGTGCTTGTATGCCAAAACAGAGGCGGAGATTAAAAAAGTCTTATTAAAAATAGCAACGTCTGTGGACGAGCGACCTTCAATAATTTTTCTCGGAGTATCTGTCGCTCGAGAGGAGCTATTTTCGATCGCTCCTCTTATGCGTTTAAAAATGTCGGAAAGTTCTGCGCACGAGTCAACGGCAGACGTCCGTTATGTAAAGTGCTGACGTCGGTCTCCATTGCATAACTAAATAGGATTTCACTCACGGAATTGTTTTTTTTTCTTCTTTGCTGAAATCCGAAAAAAGTGTCAAGCACACAACAAGTAGACAAATTTGTTGCAAGAGACACTAACTTTCCGCTTGGTTAGCGCATTCTCTCTCTCGCTCTCCCTTTCCTTCTTTCCCCTCTCTCCTTTCTCTTTTCTCATCTCTCTCCCTTCTCTCCGCTCTATTTACTCTCTCCTCTCTCTCGTCTCTCTCCACCCTATTGCCGTAAAAACATAAATAGAATCCATTGAGCAGCACCTCTAACGAACCAGGTATTTTGATTAGTGACAGTAATATGCACCACTCCGACCTCCTCTATTGGTCCAAGTGACACATCATAAATCGAAAAGCCTTCAGCAGGATGCATACCTGTGGTTCTTCGCTGTGAAAAAAATAAAATGAACCAGTTCACTATATCTGGGTCACATTAAGGGGCATTTATGCATTAAAAAAATATTAATTCCTGTTGATTGAGCATTTCGTGCATTAAATTCACCAGCTCTTTTAATTGCCATATCTCCAAATTACCTGAAATTCAGCCAAAACGTACTGTTCGAATACTTAATGTTGTAATGTCATGGTGCAGTCAATGTCCATTTACCAAACCCTATAATTAATGCACATTCGTTCTTAGTTTTGGAATGACAGACTGAAACCGATCATTCACCCATAGTTACAGTGGGGAATCCCGAACATTATTTTAAGTATACCGCACCTTATGGAAGCTACCCTTGCCGTAGATTTCTTTAAAAGTGAAATCTATATATCATACGTAAATTCTGAAGAATTAAATGTTCTTATCGAGTTTACTGGAAAGTCAGTGTATGTTTCTATGTAGTTTCGTTTATTAAACAATGTTTCTGATTCATCGCGACCCTTGAAAGCTTGTTCTTGCTTTCCTAAATGGCAGACAACATCAATGAGTCTCTGTAGTATCTTTTCTTCTTTACCATTTCCTTGCGTTTCGAAATTTGTAAAGTATTCTGAGCATTTAGATGCAAGTCTACTCGGATATTACACGATGTAAATACGCAAAATATATGTCGTCTTGTCTTTTCATACTTGCCTAAAGAACTACTAATAAGGGAAACTATATTTTCGAAACCTGCTTTTGACCAAACGTTACTACACGTATTACTGATAAAAAGAAAACACGGTCAGCAAAAACGTTGGTTCAATTTAGGGCAAACCGTTAACCATTTGTGTCTAGAACAATTAGAAGTACAGACGTCTGCTGTACTCTCGCTTCCTCTCTTGATCTTTTGCAGTCAAACCTGGAAGTTCTGGTGTGGGCCTACCGTTGTCTTTTATTTTGAGCTTTTCTGAAACCCCAATACAATGAAATTCAGTCCTTAATAATTGTTCTATAACACAATTACACGAACCACTAGCTTCTGGATCATTAACGCACGCCATTGTCACAAAAACTCGAGAGAAGCGAAACTTACGAACGATCTGTGCAGGGCTGTTCACCGCAATATTTGCGGTGCCTACTGACCGTCCACATGCGCATCCTCCCCTCTCTCCGCCCTTGAAACATGAGGAGACGAAGGTAATCGCAATTGGCATGCGGTGCCCCCCTGCGCCAGCAAATTCTCTGGGCAGCATTAAGAACTGTTCGAAATTTCTCCCTCCTGCGTTCTGTATAACGCAGAAACTTGGGGAACTGACGAGGTTCGTGGTAGTAATATAGTGATATTTTTTCGCATCTGTTGTAAAGACGTGCAAATCTCAATAACTTTTTACGGGATTTCATGAAACATTTCTTATACTCTTCGAATAATTAGGTGTACTGCCGGTGTACGCGCTGTATATTGGAGAATTCGCCACTGCAAAGTATGTAATCTCATTTCACTGAGTCTCCCTGAAATCGATCGTGCATTTCCCGGAAAGTAATCCTACGTAAAGTGAAGTTCTTGTGTGAATTATACATTAACCTCTTCGATGGATCTCTGCGTGGGTCCCTGAAGTTTGCCGAAGACTCAAAAGTGATTCGGTTTCCCAGCGCCAGCTGCTCGACAACCTGGTGGGCACCAAAAGGTTGCTTCTACGAAATCCTACACACAGCGAACTGATTATTGTTTTTTATACATTTAGGCTGAAAAGTTAATGATTTTTTGGAAAGCGGAGCGTAATGAAGCCAAGGATGGTAAAAAAGAGTCCGAAATTAGTTACATTTGAGCCGAGGTCCTCACAACATTTTTTTAACAATCTATTTGAACGAAAATGTTCCATTGAATTCCAAGTATTATAATCAAGTGGATGTATCTATCCAAGTTGGCATTAGTGGCTTCGAGCCTTCAGAGTAGAGGTGACTTTAGCAACATCTCATAATTATTAACATTTAATAATTATGTAACATCAAACCTTAATGAGGTATCATCGAAGATCCGAAATACCAAACGATGCCTATACACATTTAAAACAACAAAGAAAGTGTATTTAACATTCATATTTCAAAATGAACTTTCTTGAAATAATTTAGCTTTCGACCCTAATCTAAAAGTCAATAAAGTTTATTGTTTTTTTTGTTTTTTCTTCATAGGATTCTATGTATTCCTATGTAGCAAAATAAATATTCTATTCTATTCGAGGTTCGTTTTGCTTAAGTTGGTACTAGCCTCTTTACAGACCTAGACTGAAAAGTCTCGATTTTATCATTCATGAACTGTGGCTTGGCAAGGTCTACTGACATCAGGGTGTACATGCGTGGTGTCCTCACCAGTACAAACGTTCTTCCATGGAAGGGTATTGTGTTTGTTTGGTAATATATCATGGAACACTCGCCGGAGTGTCTCATAAAATAAACGAAGACAAAGAATTCCATTGAGAAATTATTTTCTCCAGTCATGGAACTGAGCTCAAAGGCTAAATTTCTCGAAAACCTCATATTGCGTGCTCATGCGCACGCCTTGATGCAACAAACACATGGCAACCTGGATCAAAGCCTGCTTTCAACCTTTATATTGAAGAGAAAATCATGCTTTTAAGTGCTACTGCTTTTTGCAATATTACGTGAATCCGGAAAAAAGCTCTCACTGATATCAATGGGAGAGAAATTTGTCGGCATAAAGAGTGAAAGACTTTTCGTAAACGAAAAGTCATCACCTTACTCGTAAATTTGTAAATAACTATATTAATACATCTCTGGCAGAAAAGAACTGGCATCTTCCATCGTGGAAACAGACATCCTGACTTTCAGAATATAGAGTAAAAAAAGAGCATCATCTTAGTCGTAGTAATCAGTCCGTCAAAGAGGTAATTGATAAAAATCAGGAATAAAGTTGATATAAAGGAAGTCTGGAAACCTGTAGAAGCGGAACTAAAAGGAAAAACCTGAAAGAAAACAAAGATAACGACTGATTTTTCTTCCTACATGCTTCGTGAATGGTGTTCGTCATGGTAGGCGAGTACTGGCGTGTCCGCTTGGGCATGTGTGCGTGGACGAGGGGTGGTGGAGTGGGGCTGGAGTTATGAATGGGCGCCGCCAGAAATGACGGCGCTTGGGAGCCTCGGTCGGAATTCCGAAGGAGGAGAGCACGCGGTGAATCGATCTTGTAACGATCGTTGAATGTATCAGGGGTGGCAGCCGGCCCGGACTTTCCCAGACGCTCTCACTCTACGCCACGCCACGCAAGGAGTTTATGACCGCTGGCTGCCCTGTGGCTGACTTGCCCAAAATGGTGGGCCTAGGGGAGCCGCTGAAACACGGGTTGCCACCCTGGCCACGCGCAGCATGGGGAGTCTGGATTCGTAAATGGTCATAAGGGGGTGAGGAGGGAAAGTGGCTCTGGTAATACCTGAATCCAACTCCTTAAACAAGTGCGCTGTATGTCAGATACAAAACATGCAGAGAACACTGAATAACTTTAAAATAAAATGCAATGTTACCTCATTTACAATAATGGTTATTATTGTTTAATGACCGAATTCTGACATTGGTTGTATTTTTGAGAATTTTGAATTTGTATCCAATAGCACCTAGCACATCATCTATATTTTAGTTTCCATATTTACTTAAAGAGATCAAAATAACAAAGGTCCCAGTCATTTTATCCATCACATTTGTCATTCCCCGACTGAACGAATATGGCATTCAATTTGGGCAATAAAGGATTCAATTTTGACGACCATTTAGACAGGATTATTTTGTCACAAGCCCGACATGTCACACTATTTCGCCTATGAAAACCCACCACCCGCAACAGGGTGTGAACGGTGTGTCGCGAACTCAGACTTCGAAAACCATTGTGGCACTAGGATCGGCCTGTTTAAAATATTACTTCAACAATAGTATTAGGTTTCTCCATCTGAATCCCACCAAAATCCCACCCCGTGTTTTCGCACGTGACACTTCTATGTATACCGGATCCTGCTAACATATCTCGTAATCCAGAATCTTACAGTGTCTTCGATTCGGGCGTGATGTTAATCAAGGGCAAAGAATTGGGAAGTGCCAGATTAGTTTGTAAGCTGGCACTCTCTATTTTAACCATTAGACGCTTTAAGGGTGATGAATTTCACGGCATTGCACTCTTTCAGTAAGAATTTCTTTTCAGTGCTGTTCCACTTGTACTCGTTTTCTTTGTCATTGACTAGCAGCTCATTAAAGATGTTTATTTCATCTTCGTGGAAGCCTACGACTTCACTTGTTTATTTCATTGTTCATTCGCAATTCCAATTCTTACTGGTATTTTTTCTCTTTGGTCGACAATTTGGCCAAATATACTCCCAGAATGTCAAAGTTCGTTCATTTATTACATTGGACTCTTCTTTTCTTGACAACCATCATTGCAAAATTCATAACAACTGTGAAGAACTAATTTTTTTAAGACATAAAAAGGATGCTCTAAACTTCATGAAGCCGCGGCGAAAGATCTTCAGACTACAAAAGACTAAAAGAGATACGTCCAGAACAATGTGACTGTCCCTGTGTTATTCTTGTGACGATGACTATCTGCCACGACCCCTTTCACCGGAATTTACACAAGCGACCTTTCGGTGACATCAACGCTCCAGGAAAAGACGTCCACGTCGGCAAACACGTGCGCTTCGGCGGCGCAAGTTGCCGCAGCGCCTGCTCCTCCAAAAGCGCCGACGCACCGCGTTTCGCAACCGGACGCGGCGACCGCGGGCCTCATCACCAGCAGCGCAGCGCCTCCCGCAAAGGCGGCCGTCTCTCTCTGGTCTGCACCGCCGCCGCCGCCGCCGCCGCCTCCGCCTCCGCCTCCGCCTCCGCCGCCGCCGCCGCCGCCGCCGCCGCCGCCGCCTCCGCCGCCGCCGCCGCCGCCGCCGCCGCCGCCGCCGCCGCCGCCGCCGCTGCCGCCACCGCCTCGCGGCGCCGCGCCGGCCACCTCGCTTCTGCGCGCGTCGCGACTGGACACGCGCGACTGTCCGCCGCCGACGCTGGATGTCTAGCTGCTACTGCAACGGCTGAACTGATACTATCGTCGCCTCTCGTCCTTTTTTCTTGGGTACCGGCGCCGTCATTGCTACTGTCGTTTCACCTCCATTGCCTCTTTTGTCATCGCGTGGGCTTTGTCACTTTCGAATTGATTGATTGATTGTTAGGGATTCGGGGCCCATGAACTACTGTGGTCAATAGTCCCGTAAGTGTAGTGCGTGTTTTTTTGCTCGGGAGGTGGCGGTGGTCTTCCCTCGTTGTATGGCGAGATGCGGCGCCGACCTTTCGTCGCCTAGCGAGGTTTTCACTAAATAAGTATCTCCCAGCAGCGGGCCACCCTCCGCAGTCAGGACAAGTTCTAATCTTCCGACCGGTCTCCCGGCGTAGGTGGTAGTGTGATGCATGTTAGTGTGTGTGTTAAGGCTGAGGATAGAAGAAGGAAGAGGTAAGAAAGATCACGTGCGGTCCGTGACCCGTTTGTTAGGGTACTGCTCCGGCATTCGTCTGGTGTTTATCGGAGAAACCAGGGAAAACTACCGATCAGAGCAGCTGGCCGCTAGATTTCTCCTTCAGGCAGCAATTGAATTTGACCTAGCTGTCAAGCTAATGTCGAAAATCCTGCCGCCGTCGGTACTCAAACTTAGGACCTCCCGCCACTATTCACTGCCTCATTGTCTCATCACCATCACTTCTGCCCGCCCAAGCACGATCAGTCCTAATCATGATTATCATACGTTCTTACAGTTTGTTTATCATCGTTGTCAAGACATTTCCCTTTTGCCCGTTTCTGAGAATTTGCAACGACCACTAACATCCTGGCAATCACAGCCATCACTTTTTCCAAGATTATCTGCCTCTTGCATTTTTGTCGTCACCCACACTGTTCAGCCCATAGCCCCCACACCACACAAGAAAGTGGAGTCTTCAAAAGATTCTCTCTTTTCCCTTCCTTTAGTAGCACTCTTCTGCCTCCTTCTCTTTCCTTCCTTTCGGAGCTCTCCTCTCCAACCTCCCTACGATTTCTTACCTTACACGTGACGTCTAGTCACAAATTATTCCATTTCTGTAGTATCGCTCAATTACTTCCACGCCCTCCATCAATAAAATCTTCCTTTCTCTATTTTTCTGTTGCTATTTCCTCTTAATGATTTCTCTCTCGACTCTTTCTCATATCCAGACGCACCCCATCGTTCTACACTGTCTCCACACTTTCTATGCACCGTTCCCTCTCGGCTCTCGCCTTCGTGACCGCTACCTCCCACTGCTTCGTTCTCTCTGAAGGATCCGCCTTCCGTGCGCCGCACAGCGCCGGACCGTTTAGCCCCGAAGCCGGCGCCTTCCCGTCCACCCACCAGCGCCCGCCCACCCGCGCTCTCTTGCCGGACCCCGCTCGCCCGCCTCCGCTCCCTCTCCCGCCAGCCCGCCCTCGCTCGCTCGCCCGCCCGCCCACGCTCGCTCCCACACCCCCGCTCGCTTCTCCGCCCCGCCCGCTCCCCCGTCCCCGCTCGCCCCCGCCCCGCTCGCTCCCCCTCCCGCCCCCACCCCCTCTCGCTTCCCCACACTCTCTCGCTCCTGCCCCCTGCTCCTCGCACGCCCCCGCCCTCTCCCGCCAGGCTCCGTTCGCTCGCGCTCCTCTCGCTCGTCTCCACGGTCCCCGCTCCGCTCTGTTCCCTCCCCCGCTCTGTCCACCGCCCTCCCGCCCCCTCTCGCTTCCCCGCCCCCGCTTGCTCGCCTGTCCCCGCGCTCGTTCGCCTGCCCTCGCCCGGACGGCTCATCCGCCCGCCCCCGCTTATCCCCCGCCCGCGCCCGCCCTCACGCCCGCCCGCGCCTGCCCACACCCCCGCCTCTTCCCTCGCTCGCTTGCTCGCTCGCTGGCTTCTTCCCTTCCCAGGACGTTGCGTGATGTTACGGGAATCGACGGCGGCGTTTCGCGCGGCGCGGCGGGTGGCTGTCGCCGGCTGCCTGTTGCCTTTGTTCGTTTTACGATGTTTCTGCGCGGAATTGCTGACTCAGGCTTTGTAACCGTTTGGTTTACACGCGCGTAAACGGGCCACGAGACGCGCGCCTGCCGCCCTGGGAACGGCCCGCGATGCTCATTGCCCTTAATAACGAGAAGTGCTGCTTGTACGGATCTGGCGCTTCTCTAAGTGTTTATTGCAGCGTTTATTGATGATGGTACCACCCGCATAATGAAGTAATACGACATGTGATGATATTCGTGTGTTGTATAATTTGGGAAAAGTCACAGGACTGTAATATTGAAAATAACTACCCGATTCTTAATAGATTTAATCTCTGAATCTTCTCGATTGGGTGATTATGATTCATACTTATATTAAATAATTATTTCAGATACAAAATTTTAAAAACCAAACATTTGCGGACCCATCAGTGGTAAATGTGAAGTTTATTTACCTGCAGTGCTAAGAATGTGGTTGGAATTATTTCACACGCACTTTAAAATTGATCACAGTACGCTTATTTTGAATGAAGATCGACTTTTTAAACTAGAAAGCTTAAAAAATAGATTTATAAAATATTAAAAATTGCACTTATGAATATGTATGTCTAATCATGCCGACAAAATAGTGGAAGGCATGTGTTACCATTGAAATTATGAGTTAATAGTGCCTAATACGTACATTCTTATAAGAAGGACTTTGTCATTTATTAATTCTCCCCTCCATGTTTCGTTTCATATTCGTTATTTACATTTTGGTAGTGTCCTCAGGAAGCATCCAATAGGAATGTACGGATCGGTGTTTCTGTGTAAATTGTTGCATATCTGACGCGCAGGATTGCAACATGCATTCCAACTCCGGAGCAGCATTCGTACATCATCTGCTGGGACCGTAGCATTCCCAATATCCACCCCCGGCGGCACGTGGCGAACGCGCGTCGGAACGAAGCCACGCAGCCATGCCATGCGGCGATGGCGCGCGAGAATCCCACGCACAGCCCTGGGCGTCGCCTTCACCGCCGCCATCACCTCCGCCACCAGCTCCACTGCCACTGCCACCGCCACCATCATCACTACCGCTTCTGCCTCTTGATGCCGCCTCCGTCTCTCCATCTGCCTCCACTTCCTCCTCCTCCTCCTCCTCACCCACCGCTTCTGCCTCGTCGTCTGCCTCCATCACCTTCACTGCCACTTCCATAACCATACACCAACACTGCTACTGCTATCATGACCGTTACCACTACCCTCCAAATCGTCGCTACCATCGTCGCTGACGTCTCCACAACTCAAGAACATAGTCACCAACACTACCGCAATTGCCATTGCTATCACCGCTACCGATCCCTGTACCACAAATAAGAACAGGCTTCCTGCCCTCCCACCGCATCCATCACCGCCACCCTCTCAGCCTGACCCACGATCACCACAGTCACAAAGTCGCTATTACTAGCAGTGTCACCAGCACCCTCTTCACACGTCTGCCACCAACGACACCGAGGGGCAACCCCGTCGGGCGTCATTGCCCGCGCTGTCGCCATCGAGTCACCGCCATCGCGTCGCGCACCTCCAAATCCACCTCCGCCGCAGGGCGCGAACGGCGCGCGGCAGCTGCGGCCCGCACGCGCGCACCTCGCTCCCCCGCCCCCGCCGCCCCGGGCGCTCGCCCTCCGGCGCCGCCCCGCGACCGTTGGCGCGCCGGAAGTAGCTCGCGCCGCCCGCCGGAAGTGGGGAGAGCGCATCTGGCCCCCCGTGGCAACGGCCGATCGGCGCGGCGCGGCGCGGCGCGGTGGCGAGGTGGCCGCCCAGGTAGCGCTCCGCGCCGGCACGACGTCCTCGGCGGCGGCTACGCGGCGGGCTTGCGGTGGGAGCCGTGATGTATCGGATGGCGAGCTTACCCTTGAGAGGAAGCGCTTTGTTAGGATTTGAGGAGTGGTGGAGGTTGGCAGCATCGTCATTGCCAGGCATTGCTATCAGAGTAAACATTTTTTTTTCTGTTTGCATACTATAAATATTTTATGTCCCATTTTAAAAATACGTTTTTACGGGATGGGCAGGTGCACACTTTGAGTCCTAAATCAGATACACACATTTTGAAATGAGGTCCAACTTGGACACGTTCCAGCGCCTAGAAACTATTTGAGTTATTCAATTCATCAAACTCATTATTTAGTATTTATTTACGCCCGGGCGAATGGACGTATTCCTTCACCTTCCTTTTATATTTTAACGACTTATGGCGAAGAAGCAAGGCGCTTAGTATTTGTGAAAGTGCGAAGTGATGGGTCAGTTGCTGAAATTAATAAATAAAGAAACAGGAGTAGTCCGTCGAAACCTGCCACGCCCATGATTACACCACAAATCGAACGGAATGTCGACTCTGGTACCTTGTAGTGGGTCAAGCAACATTACAGGCCGATGCGGACCCTCCATTTATTACATAGCACATTTCTGGTTACCCAGGTGGTAGAGAGACTTCAGTATTTGCTGATCATAGCTGATGTGTGACTTGGATATTTTTATTACGTACGTGGTGGGGCAAGAAGTGTGCAAGATTAAATTGCCCAGTAGCAAATATATCATCGGTTGTAAGGAATGATAATAATAATAATAATAATAATAATAATAATAATAATAATAATAATAATAATAATAATAATAATAATAATAAAGATGAATGGATTTAAAGATCGAGAAAATATTATATTTATTTTAGAACAATCGAGCTCAATGAAATATTTGGGTACTGTCAGTAGAATTCTGATCTTCGACCTGGCTGGCTGAAGCGGCTAGAGCATGTGCCGACTCAGCGCCTCGGTTGGAAGGGTTGCGGGTTCCAGTCCCGCCGTGGGCGTGGTTGTTTGACCCTTGCCGTTCATATACGTGTGTTGTCACGGAAGGCCTTGTGAATCTGCTGACCACAGACCGAGGAGCCCGCAAGTTTGTTTAGTGTAAAGGATTATAAAGGTCCCTATGAGGGACATTGGTTGGCGCGGATAGTCGAAATCGGCATCCCCTGAAAGCTGGAAAAAGACCCCGGAAGAAAAAAAAATAGATTTCTGATTTTGCCTTAGCTATTACGGACAACTTCTTCTGGACAAACTTTCCCCTCTAATTCGTGAAACGATATCTAATCCTGGCAGTGTTGAACACGGTAATTGTTTCTCAGAAATTAATTTTTTCTTAAGAAATGGAAGACCTCGTCACTCCCTTCTGAGCCTGCTACGCCGCCCCGACCCCTCCATTGTGTGGTCTTCCATTTTTAATGCTCGTTTCCTTCACCTGACATAAAACATTCATTAAACAAACGTTATAAAATGCAGCTTGTGTTTCAAAGTTAACTTTACGGCAGTTAAGTAAAACAGCGCCTTCCAAACTTGCGCCGTAGGAATCAACAGTTAATTTTTTAACAACGCCGCCACTCCCTGCGTGGAGGGGCACGGAGCTGAGTTCCCCGGGGCCCCCTCATCTGGCGGGGGCTGGCGTCAGCGCACCGTCACCATGTTGCCCCAGGTCAGCGGTTGAACTTCTCCAGCCCTTTCATGTGTATACAGGGTTTTCTTGGGGAAAAGATTTGAGCATAAAAGGGCAGACGTGCTTGTTCGATTTCATTGAAAAATGAGAGAAAATTCATCTAAAAGTTTGCCATATAGGTGTTGAATGAAATGATGACAGCGTCTCTTGTGTTGATAGCTTGCTTTAATAGCTATAACAAACCAACGCCGTTAAAATAAATGTGAGGGATCGAGGGTTTAAAGTTCAAAAATAAAAGGCCAAAATCTACCATCATTGGGTCTGGGACCCCACAGAATTGTTTTATCTGCTCCGGAGGTTATTCACCATTTGAGAATTCTGAGATAAAAGAGAACAGATTCCCTTGCCAACCAAATTTTAGAAATTCTACATATTAAAGAATGAGGGGCACTTATGAAAATGTATGACGTCATCTTCTCATGCTCTCCGCTCCACTTTAGATTCTTCTGACTCAAGAGATTATCATTATCTGCTCTAAGGATTTCTCTGGGAATTCTCCTTTCTTGGCAATTTGACTGCCTTTAACGTTCTAGTGAATTGTAGTTATTGTAGTTTCTCACAATATCAGCATTATGAAGCACAATGGTTACGATTTTTCATTTGGATTTCCATAAAAAATACCGGATGCATCTTAATGTGACTTAAAGATTTATTTGAACCATTATTCCCTTCTACGTTCTTCACTAGTAATTCACAAAACAACCCAACTAGCAATATTGTGATTTGATACTTTACTTGCGTTATCGAAGTTGTTATATTAGTATCCAAGCGTTCAGAATTATTCAAATAACCTAAGATAAGTAAAGTACTCACGTATTTTCCTGGAAAGCTGGTGAAATAGCACCTTCAAAGTATGTTACCTTCACACCATTCATTATTTTCTCCTTTCATAAACCATTAATTACAACATTATACTCTCATAACGGTAAATATAATTCTTACGCCACCGTGTGATCGTCTCAAAAAACCTCGCAAGTGAGGAAGCAGGCGCTTAAAATGGCACAAAATGAAAGCGAGTCTTTTGGAGGAAGTCGCCACTCTGCTCCTACATTTTCGGTCCTCCAGTACACGAGCTTCGGAGTGAAGGTGCGCATTATCCAGCGCTAACTGCCTTCGCAGGCCAACAGCACAGAGGTGTGTGTGTGTGTGTGTGTGTGTGTGTGTGTGTGTGTGTGTGTGTGTGTGTGTGTGTGTGTGTGTGTGTGTGTGTGTGTGTGTGTGTGTGTGTGTCCACGTCGTATGTCATGGGGCATTGCGGCTTCGGTCACGCGAAAGGCCGCCTGCGACTGGTCGATTGTGTGCTTACGGCGCCCGAACATGCGAATTTCGTGTTTGCCGCGCGCGTTTTTCACTCCGACTAAAGGTCTTCGTCACGGCGTGCGCACAGTGGAAAGCATTTCCGAGGTGGAGGTCAAAAAAATGTCTCAGAGGAGGTAGAAAATAAGGGGTTCGTGGCGGGGAGGTTCCAAAATTTTTTGGGTTCGCCTCTAAAGCGACGTGATGTGTCGAGAATAGTTTTTCTGGCGCTTCACTCAGGGAAATACTTGGTTCTTGCTGAATAGCAGGTTAATATCGTGAGATCCATTCTAGAGGTTGGGGGCTAACAAAAAATCCCTGACCCAGCTGGAGTTTGACTTTGGTTTTGAAGCTTGGTACCAACGCATGGCTCAGTAGCTTACAACTTGCGTAATAAAGCTCTTCGCATGCAGAGATTCAAAATTTTTATTTTTCAAATCATTTTGAGCCATCTCCGTGGTGGTAATTGAATTTCCTGATAGCTCTTTGGCATTGGCAGTTTCTTGAAATATCAATTTGTTACCCTAATTGTAATTACCGTGCGTGTTAAGTCACCAAAATGGTCAAAAGTTAGCATACGTTAGAAAACGAAAATTAATCGATGTGAATGCCTTACGCAAACATTTGTAAAGCGTACGAACAAATATATAGACCAATAATGTTTTGTATTTCTTTATTAAATCAGCTTTTTCGCTTCGAATGATCTTTTATAAAATTAAATAAATGAAATGTTCATACTTGTGAGAACGTTGAAGTTTAGCACTAATCTAGCAGTAATCTACAACATTCTTAGTCGAGAAGTATTTTCGACACATCAATGTTGTGTAATATTTACAATTTCAGTGATGAAAAACATTAAAACACGCAGTTTTGTCTCGCCAAAAGTTTGAAAATTTTACGAACAGTCATTGACCAAAAATGAAATGTTGGCCTAAGAAGTTTGTGACACATCAGAACAGTTTCGCTATTGGAAAAGCTCAATTGAAGACATACGACCATCGTATATGTTGTCCCATGAAGACGGCTGCAGATACGCACTGTGGCGTTGCGCCGACTCGGCGTGTCCTTATTTGTAGGGCGGCCCCTTCAAAGGAAGCCCTTCAGCGAGAGCCCTCGCAAGTTCTTCATAAACCGCGGGCGGAATCCGATTCCTTTGTGCTTGTCCGTGGCAGAGCGGTCGGCGTCTGCGGCGATGCAATTACTCGCGGCGCTAATAGTAATGGAGAACGTAAGCAGCTCGCCTACGCGGAGGTTTTTCAGCGCGCGCTTGTCTGGCAACCGCTGCGTTGCCTTCGTTGGTGACTTTCGCTGCTTTTTGTCAGTGAACAGACTGATGACTGCTAGGTTTTTTTTAGGATGAATTATTTGTTGTTCGTTGAGGAACAGACGAGTAATTACAATATGTTTTTAACAGATCAAAAAAAGACTTTCCGCGAATCTTGTAAATAGTGAGACTAGAATGTCCCCGTATTTGTTTTTTCAGATGCCATTTCTGTCTTCGGGGAAAGTATTGAATATATTCTTTCATAAAAACGAAGTTGAATTTTTACGTTTTACATTAATTTTAATTTCTTTATTTTATTTTACGAAATCGATGTTTAGATTGAATATTGTTGTATTTTGGAATATGTATCGTTCACTTCTCCTGTGACTGACAACTTATGACTTGTAATCGTTTGTTGTAATCGTGTTCTTTAAGGAATATCACTGCTTCAGTGAAATATGAAATGAAGACAAAGACAATGAATTCAGAATAATTCACTCTGGCACATTTGAAGCTATGTGCTTAACAGTTGACTGATCATCGTTACTCTTCGTTGCATTAGACACATTTATATGCACGAGAAGCATTTGTCCTCTGTTAGAAAATGGTATCAATGTATGACATCTTTCTCATGCCCGACGTGCAGTTCGTCATAGATCGTTGGGAGCGTTTGCTTCGATGAAAAAGGAAACTAAACACACGCCAACAAAAAACATAACGACCGTGTACGCGCTGCATACGTGTCACGCTCCCGTGCACCCGCGTGCATTACGTTTTTACACATGTGTGCGTGTGCGTGACAGACTCGTGGAGAATGACGACCACGTTGATCAACACAGTTGTGCAGCGGACCTCTCCCTCAAATTCGCTCCCAGGAATGGCGTGGTTTGCAGTCGAATTGGAATAATAACTATCGTGTTACAAACGTGAGAAAAGTTATAAAGTAACTATGGAAGCATCTTAAAAATTAAAATGCTTTCATACATGGGCACTACTGCCATTTTTATTTATATAAAATGTTCGGAAACCGAAATAAGAGCCAAAAGGATGTTTTAGATATCAAATTAAAAACTTAGTAGCCATGTTATTTGGTTCAGGTTTCTACTTTGCTACTTTGGATTTATATACAAGAAGAAAAGGAGATATGAGGGACGGAATGTACTGAAGCGGAATAATACTTACTGTACTTCTATTTGTTTAGCCATGACTTGTTGGTTGTAGAATTTGTTAATTACATGAAATTATAAGAAGTTCCTTTTGCCTAGAACAGCACAACTCGCCTATATGTAAAATAACCATGTGTAAACAATATTGTTAGTACCGTAAATAGAACCGGAAGAACAGAACAATCCTTGCATTCCTCACATTACGAAACCAGAAAAGATATAAAAGGTCGACAAGGAAGGAATTATCTATCCTCACATTTGTTTTGTCTTCGGATGACGCAAATCGAAGCTTAATATATCCTTGGCAACCAGGGCATGGTTATCGCGCCGTCAGGGAACACTAAGCGTCGTGACGCCGTTCGCCAAAGTACCTGTTTGGTGACCTGCATATTTCTCGTTCATGAACATCAAATTATGAAGAACTAATAATTGAGTGAATATAGTAGCCATTTATATTGAACAAATTTTTGCAGCACTCTAAAACCATAAAGTATAGACGTTTACATTGATTTGATGTGCGTTGAATAAGTAATATGATTCAGGTATTTCTTAAAAATGATTATCACAACATATTCATTTATGCTTAGTGTACTTCACTGGCAACGACTTTGCTTATAAATTACTCAGATTTCTTTTCTACCTAAGCTCCTTGGCTTCACTTCTCTCAGAGCTCAGAAAAAAATATTCCCTGCTTAAAAAGCTTTAAATTAACTATTTCATGCTGTAAATTTAATTCACGTGTGTATTTGTAATTTGCATGCATATGTGAAATGAATTGGTTAATCAGAAAATCAAGTATCTGACTTCTGTAAAAGAAAGCAATACAACTTGGCAAGTACCATGAAAAGGGATAAAATCGATTTGATGTAGCAAATTTAATTTATTGTTCTCAGTGTAAACGATTGTTACTCCGTTGATGCTATGAATGCAATCTTTTCTCTTTGATAAATAGTAAGAAAACATTTAAGTCCTATTTTTTTCTATGGTCCTAATAATTGTGTTTTTCTTTATTTCAGGTGAGTATCTGCGACGTTTCATAGCGGTAACTTCAGGAGGTAGGCGTTGGTGAGTCCGAGGCACGAGAGGACAGCGGATTCCCTGAAGACAAGTGGATTGACCACCTTTCGTATTAATCTCTCCTCTAACAATCGTACCTTTTTTTAAAGTTTTTAATTTTTTAAAAATTTTATTTAGTCAAAAACTGTATGTGACGTATGGGGGGAGAAAATCATCTGCGCACGCTTTCTTGAGTTTCAGAATTCCTTCCCAACTATTTAACTATTAAAAGTTGAAAGATAAAAAAATAATAATAATTATAATAATATTAATAATAATAACAATAACAATAATAATAATAATAATAATAATAATAATAATAATAATAATAATAATAATAATAATAATAATAATAATAAGTGGCTGTAAATAACCTAAATGTTGCATTTCTCATGAGAGCTCACTTGGAGTGGACAACTCGTGTTAATAGAACTAGATTTATCGAAATATTATAAAAAGTATTTATTACCAAACTAAGTAATTATTGGTGGTTTCATTTAGACAAAATCAATAGTTCTATAATCATTTTTCGCAGACCATCTCCCCAGCATCGTACATTTTTTCGATGGAAGCGCATGCTATCTGAAAATACATTGTAAGTTGAATGACAACACAGCCGAAAACAAATAGCCAGGCAGGGCATATCACCTTACACACCGACCATTCTGGCACTCTCCAGCCCCGAAGAAGGCCACGAAAGAATGAACCAAAGCAATTGGTTTACCGATGAGACATCTTACAAGGGAACTTTCAACACGTTCAGGCCAAAATCTGGCCGCGTATTTTTCTTATAGATAAATATTCACTATTTCTATATGCTGAGAAAAACTTAGGCGCCATCTCGCTCTAGAAGTTAGCGAAAAAAAAATGAGTCTTCCACAAATTTCACGACGCAAAACATCGTTCGCGCGGGATTTGTGCAGTCCTGCTAAGAATCTCCGCCGAGGGAACAAAGGCTCTTATGGGGGTCGATCTTCAATTCAGAGTAGCGGAACCAAGCTAAAGACTTTGTTTAAAGTTATCCATTGTCATAATGATTGCGGCGAATCCCCTGTAACTGAATACACAAAATAAAACTACAGATTTAGTTATACAGGGTTACGATGTTCCTGAAAATGAACTACTGTTTTCCATCCATCAAACTGTCACACTTAATCGGTAAGTAGAGATCCTAGGGAGCCATAACAGCACAAATGTGAGTCGTTCGCGGTCACACTTCTCGCTGCAGCAAGTGTTGTCCACGGCGTTAGCGCATACAGAGCGGCCAATACTGACCAAATTCTTTATTTTTTCAGTAACATACAATGCGCGACGGCAGCTAATTTTTTCACAGCACATATAAATAGTTAATATCTTTCAATAGAAAAAGAATCAGGACACATTTCGACCTGAACCTCTTGAAAGGTTCCTTGTTAGTGGGGCTCGGACAATCGGCAACAATCAATGTTCATATCAAGAGGGCATTTTTGTCTCGCGATCGATGACTTTTCTGACGAAAATTCATTAGGATATCCTTCATTCATGATTTCAACAATTATGGCTTTTTTACTCTTCCGGCCTTACGTATGAGAAAAGATTTTATTGATGATAAAGATAGAATTTGAATGGTAATAGAGGAGTATCCGAATGCACGGCACGGGAAGGGGGAACACCCCGCGAAAACATACCCCGAACCTTTTCCAGCATAAATTCTTCTCGGAGCAACGGTATTTGGTCCCGAATTCCCATACGTAGAGTGGTTTCTGGAGAACATGAAAACCGGGGGAAAATCATGGAATTTCATTGATCTGGAAAAGTCAGGGAATTTGTAGAAGAATCATTAGAAGTCAGGAAAAGTTTTCAGATGCTTATAAAACTAGATATTATTCCTTAAAAACATTAATAGAACATCAGTTTTTGCTCGATTTTTTATTTGTTGAGAAAATGTTAATTTGTATTTTCTCATGGCAAAATCAGAGAACTAACCAATTAGTATCAAACTGGCTTTAATATTTTCTTTTAATAGTGTGAAATTGAAGTTCTTATCAGGAGAAGATTAAAAAACACTGGAAAACCGGGAATAGAGAGGGGAATGTGTCCCTGGAAATAGGTGGCCACCCTGAGAAACAGTGCTAGCTGCGCGTGTAGGTGGCGTTGCGGGCGCTCGCCGCTGCCGCCGCCGTCGCCTCCGCCGCCTCTGCCGCCTCCGCCGCCTCCGCCGCCTCCGCCGCCTCCGCCGCCTCCGCCGCCTCCGCCGCCTCCGCCGCCTCCGCCGCCTCCGTTACCCTCACCGTCACCGCCGCCACCGCCACCACCACCATCGTAACAAAGCGCCGCGGGCGCGCGTTCTGTGCTTCGATTGCCTCTTTCCGCGCCGCCCTCTCGCGCCCGCCTGTAATTGCACCTCGCCGCTGCAGCCGGCACAGCGCCGCGTCCGCCCGGCGATCACCGCGCCCCGCCCTTGGCTGACAGCCTCTGTGCGCCGCTCCGCGCCGTCGGGCTGTCACCTCCCGGAGCATAGTGCTTCCTCTGCGCGCGGAACCACTATTTAACGCGTTTGTGCTCCATGCATTGCGCCTTTGGCCATTGTGTTGGTGTTAGTTGCGACTGCACAGATTTAGGAGAGTGGATGCGCTTTGTGGGGAATTGCATTACGGTTGACATATGTTTATTCTTGGGTTAACCCGAGAGTGGCGCAGAGAAAAATATAACTTATTTTAATACAATAAACCCCCATTAACACGAATTCCAAGGGACCGAAATAATCTGAGTTCGTGTTATAAAAATTCGTGTTATCCGAGTATTATGAATGTCTAATGTTTGTATTACCGTAACCCATTACTGGGACCGAAGTTTATTATTCGTGTTACGTCGAAATTCATGTTAAGCGAGGTCGTGCTAACGTGAGGTTTACTGTATGTAAAAAATATTTGCATTATAATAAAAAACTATTGGTTCTGCATCATTTGAGGATGTTTTGATTTTAAAGTTTGTTTTTTTATATCGACATTTTACTATGTAAAGTAATACACACAAAATTTATGAATTTTCAATAATGTACGTAAATATTCAATATTACTGTAAATTCAGTGATGTTTAGGAAGTGTACACTACGGTAGTATGAAAGGACTTATGATTTCTACTTCAGTCATGTGTGATCATTTGGCGACTCTTGGATTTGTCAATAATCCGCAATGCAATCACGGTGTTAATTATTAAAATTAAACCACACGTTTATGTACGATATACCTTACTCTTAAGGAAAGTCTAATCTCAGATATTTCTTTTGTGTCTCGTTCCATTTTTTATGTCACGTGGCCATCCGCTGACCACCAACTTTCTCGCCCGGCACTGGTCTGGCGCTCTGACTCAAGACATCAGAAGGCTTTATGGCCGTTATCTGGTCAGCTACTAATGCGTCCTAACCGAGTGCTGGTCTGGTTTGAAATGTGATTTGGACAATCAGTAGCCTATGTCATCCACTTTGTATGTCGGCCAACAGAACGTTCTTTAGAAGGCAGCGGCGAAGCAGGAACTTGTGCCGCTCAAAGCGCTCTTAGTGTTAGAGGTTTGCAGCTCTGCTGCAATAAATAAATAGATACGTAGATAAATGAATGAATAAGTAAATAAAAAATAAGCAAAGAGGCGTGCGTCGAAACCAGTATGCTTTGAATCCAGAAGCCAAGTCAAGGGACAGGGAATTTGTGTAGAGGGAGGAGATTACAGGAGGGTAGTGGAGAATCCAGCATGCCTTGATGGCAATTCCAGTGTGACTTAAGGGCTGGAATGAAGAAAGCTGATGATGGGCGAATTTATAAGGACAATCACCGTAGCATGTTTTTTTCGAGGCCCCTAATGTGTTCCCCAGCCTCGTGATGCGCGTGATCCCCACCCCCTCGTCTAGACACTGGTAGTTCGCAAAAAGAGGCAAGAACAAACAAGGCTATGGGAATGACGAAGGATACATGATTTAGAGCCTTTATGAATCGAAGGTAAAATTTGTCTAAGATCTGGATGACTTACCGAACTAGGGAAATTATTTTACTAACGTGGGCGTAGGGAGTAGTTTGCTAGCAATGTAGATTTAGTCCGCTCATTTGCCTAGATATGTAATCGTTTGTAATTCATATTCCTGATCGCTGATTAGTTTGGCGAATCATTTTTGTTTTCTTTCGTCGAATTGTTTTTACTATTTTGTTGCTATTTGCGCTGCCCCTGGTTGAAAAGACAAGTAAATTAAGTAAAAGCTTTCCACTCATGAATTGAGGGTATCGGGTAAGACGAGGGTAAGTCAAAAAGAATTTGCACTTTCGTTCTGAATGTTTGTGGATTGACTACAGCTTTGTGCACATACCCTCCTTAAGGTGACATTGTTCTTTGCTCTTGGTAATTTTGCGATTTATCAACTAATGTTCGTTTGAGTTATTGCGACGAAAACATGGCTGCACTACTCTCTGTTTGCACAAAAAAGAACAGGATTTCGTAATCTTTTGTTTGTGTGTGTGTATTCTGAATATGTACCAAAAACGAAAATCTATAGAAGATTTACAGCACAATAATGGTGCAATGTTTTTCCTGGGCAAATAGTTAACCAGTAGATTGAACCATTCAAAAGCAGTCAAACACGCATGCAAGATAAGACAATAGCAATATGGCAGGCTTTATCCACTACTGATCCTGATATTGAGCAAGACTGTGACCTGATTCTGAATAACCGATGAGTGACTATTGAAGTGGCCAACTATACGCCTGTTAGATTCTGCATATGAGAGCGCCGAGATGGGTTGCCGAAACTCATTCTTTGGTTGCAAGCCAAAGCTTCCTACCATCTACTTACCGCCGCCCAAGCTCTTCAAAATCTGTATTTCAACGTGTAAAAGCATCCCGTGTACAGTTCTGAGATCGACGATTTGCCTGACTTACACGCGAGGAAGCAGTACATACATGGTTTACTGCTGAATCGAAAATCCTTTTTTCTGCGGAAATCAGAAAACTGTTGTTATAATGGATCAAGTACATTGAAAATGATCATTGAATTATGTTGACAAATGTTTTGTAAATTTTGTTGTTTTTTGTAATCAGTTACAAAAATTTAGTGCAGTTACTTATTGACTTACCCTCGTAACTATAACTCGCATTTCTGGATTTTCTGTAAGCCTTCGAGAAACTAAGAAGAAACTAAGTTTTAATTCCAGAAGTGTCTTTTTTGTGAATACACTTCTTGCTGCTTTCTTTTTACATAAGTTAATTGTACAAATACGTTTTTATATCGTTTGGATCATAATGTTTGATTTCGGGGGAAATACTAGAATCTTTTATTTTCTAAATTTGAAATGAAGGTATTCATATCACAACCTTTCGATTATTGTTCAGCTATATGCATGTTACAGTGTACTAACATCATATCAAATCAGTGGATACGCACAAAGCGACAAAACAACGTCATTAGGCTAAAAAACTGCACGAGTCGTTTTTTTGTGGCGGTAACTTAATGGTTAAACCAACTGGGCGTAAGCCAGGTGACCCTGGTTGGATTCCTGGTATGGCCGGCTAATGCTTTGAATATCACATACATTTTTTATTGCCTGAAGCGATTTGAGTTGGGAGGGCCAGCTTCCAAGGGAACCTTCGGCCCGCGTTGGGCTCTCTGCTTCCTGGAAGAGACCACGGCACCTCCCCGGCCTCGCCGCGCGTGTTGCGATCTACTGACGCCCACATGACCTTTCGGCATAGCTTGCCCGACATTACGAGGGAGAAAAAAATACATTGGCACATTAAGCATGTCTTATGGCCCCCGGTTGATGTAGTCCAATAATAGATAAATTCCAATAAATTTTAAGCGAACTTTGAGATTCTTAGAGAAATATTTAATACAGCTTAAAATTCAAGAAAATATTATAGTGTATTTTCGTATGTATTTAAAGAGTGCAATAACACATTGAGAAGATTATTTATTAACTTTCCCCGATGGACATAAAGAATATGAAAACTTCGCGAAGCCACATTCAAACTTTTCGTGAAACGTCGGGTGGAATCTATTGTAAATGTTACCTGAAGTGCTCAGTGATTAGGACTTCATTGTTCCGACTTTTGGTACACCGACGAAAAATTTACGAAAATGTGACCCGGCATCCGTTAATTATAATAACTAGTGTTCGTTTTTTCAATTATTACTAATTACGTTTTGCATTAAAAATGGCATGTAAATGCGTCGCACAAGTCACATACTACTGACAAGCACACAAATTTATTTCATGGATCTTTTAGCGTCTTAGTTTTTGGTTTATCGATTTTAGTACTCTCACGTGCCAATGTTTGACTTATTTATTTGTTCCTTTTCTTCCGCTATACCCTTCAACCCCCGCGATACTTTCCTCCTCGAGTCCCCTTTTCTTTGTTGATATAGTCATGCACATTTCTCTTCAAATATTACCTACGATTCTTCAGTTCCTCGATATTTATTCTTTTCGTGTTGTGTGATGTGTTCCTCAGTCCTTCGCCATTTCTTCCCAGGACGATCCTGTGTGCACTAACTCCCTCTCCTTGACTTAATGTCCTAGTCGTGCCTATCGTGCGTCGCGTCCCGTGGCCCCCGCCGCGCCGCCGTCGCGCGGCTTCCGTATCCCTGCTTCCTGCGCCTTCCGGCAGCGGCGGCGGCGCCGCCTCGGCGCGGCGGCGGTGGGGCGGGCGCCGCTGGAAATCGAGACGCGGACGGCGATAACGCACGAGGGGGCGCGCACACCCCTTGCCCACTCCCTTGCTTGCTCCTCCGCCCTCTTCCCTGCTCGGTCTCGCGTTCGCGCTCCCGTTCGCTCTTCCGTTTACTCCCTCGATCATCCCTGCTCTCTACTACTTTCTCTTGCTCTACTCTATTTTCCGCCTACTCATTCTTTCCCCTGCTCTTTCCCCAGTTCTCTTTCTCTATCGCTCTCTCTCTCCTCTGCTCTCTTCCACTCGCCCTCTGTCGCTGCCCCTTTTTCTTTCTCCCCCACTCGATCGCTCTCCCTCCACAATCCTGCTCTTCCAAAGGGCCACTACCATACCACCCACTCCTCCTGACACCATTCCCATCACCTCTCGCTTCACTGCCGTCTCTCAAAATTTAGCTTCCTCGTTTAATGGTATGTCCCTGCCCGTCCCCATATTCCTGCCTACGGCTCCTGTGTGAGGTCGGCCTACGTTGTTCCTGAGGCCTTGGCCCTCTTCCCGACCTCAACTCCTCTTAATCTCCCTCGTGTTCTGCCCCACTCCCCTTCCCCACCACTTCTGCCCTGGCCACGCTCTCCGCCGCTGGTCACCACCTTGATGGGCATCCCCATCTTCCCTCCTTCCGCGCCTTCCCAATGTCTCCGTGGTGCCCTCCCTGGCCTAGCCCCCCTCCTCTGCCTCCCCGCCAGGTTCCCGCCCCCGCGCCGGCACCCTCGCCGCCGCCCCAGGGCTTCTTGCTCCTCCTGCTGCCCTCCGCCTCTAAATATACCCGCGCGGGATGGGCTTGGACTGGGGCTGGGGCTGCGGCGGAGGGCGGGCCAACGACGCCTGCCGGCGCCGCGCCGCCTACCGCTCGAGACGCCGGGCGTCGCGGCGCCTTCCCTTTCCCGGGGAAATTACGAGTCCGAGAATTCCACGGTATTTTTAGGAGCGTGCAAGTTGATGATTCCATCTGGGGCTCGTCTCCCTCGCCTGCTTGCCTTCTCCCCGTTTATGGGCTTGGAGGCGACAAATTTTCGTTTTCTCTCTTTCTTTTTTTTTCCGGATACTTTTCCCCCTCGTATTCGATGCCACTTCTCAAGCCACCTGCTTCTGCGCAACAGAGAGAAGTGAGCGTATTTTTATTCAATAGTAGCAATATAGATTTTACTGTAATGAATAAAAGTTGGAACATGAATTCGATAAGTAAATATTCCTGATATGACTTTCAAAAAGTGATGGTTAAATTTAATTTTACCTTATTTCATTGCGTAATGCGCAAGCGTACTCTGAATTTTTTGCGGTAGTGTTTATTTCATGAACTTGTGACTACTCAAAAAGCATTCCTCAAAAAGCAGTGATATTCTTTATTGCTTATATTAAAAAACAAATCGAAAAATTAATGAATATTAATTTAATTATTTTAAAATTAGTCCACACTAACATTATAAATGACATGAGTCGTGACAGATATTTATGAATGTACGAAAAGTTGAAGACGTCAATAAATTGTTTTAAAAGTTTCTATGGTTTCTTTGGAAAGTTGTCTGTACATCGCAGAGAAGTCCAGAAATGTATGAGAAGAGGCGTGTGGTACAAAGGGAGGTCGAAGGCACGGTTCCCACTGAAATTAAAACATTTTTGTAGTATTCAATTTTGTGGTTTAGTTTTTCTTGTTTATATTATTAAATCCAGCACTTGAGAGCTGCAAGCGCGAAGGGGGTGGGGCGCACAAGTGATTGGAAGTTGTGGGTTCGGTCTGAGAAAGGGAACTAGAATTTTGCCTGATGTGTTAAACATCTGGAATCTGATTCGTAGGTCGACTGCTCTGATAAGCTTTTTACGGGGTTACTCTGATCGCTTCCAGACGAATGCTGGAGCAGCTTCCTAGAATCCAGGCCCTTTCCTATTGCGCCCTGGTTCGCATCGTTAGGGCCGAGCGCTGGGCCGATTACCTATGCGCCTAATCTCATCTCGAACAAGTGTCGGACTTTCGGATAGTTGTCAGTTTTCATAATAAATACAGTACTTTTTCAGTACTCGCGCCTGGAAACTAATACTTATCTGTTTATTGTGGAAAATGTTAGTTTGCTGTACGCGTTCGGCAAAGTCGAGTTCGACGCAGGCCTACTGCAAAGAAGTCATGGCCATATAAAATCACCAGGTTGTGCAAAGTATACAAAAAACTGGCGCTACATTAATCAATGGCTGCTATCTTCCTTATAGAGAATAATAATGCCAAAAGTATATACATGTTTCCACGAACTCGTGCTAAAAATATACGCAACACGCAAGAGAGTGTCTTTGTAACATTTCAAGTTACATTAACATTTCATTCCTACGCCAAAGACTACGAATTGACATCTATTTATTTGCAACAATTTGCAAATGAATGAAAATTTTGTGAAATGTTTGTTTACATTTGTTTAATTTTCATACGACTTTATTCATTTGTTCTAATTTAGTGCTTGAATGCTCTAGAGATTGTGATTGTGATCAGGCATATTAATAATAATAATAATAATAATAATAATAATAATAATAATAATAATAAATACATTTCACTATCAGGTCACAGTTGTAAGTTTTAAGACATACTGGGCGCATAAAGGGAGATTCGGGTTCGATTTTCCCCTGAGGCAGTCTATTTTTTGAACAGTCATACATATTTTTTCATAATAATAATAATAATAATAATAATAATAATAATAATAATAATAATAATAATAATAATAATAATAATAAAGAAGAAATCGTGCGAGACCACGTTTGCCCCCTTCACTTTCCTTCCGGCGTGGCCTCACCCGGCGCCAGCGTCGTCCGGGGCGCCGCCGGCGCAGCGCTCGGATGCTGCGCTTTCTCCGCGCCGCGCCGCGCCGCGCCTCGCCACCGCTGCGATGGATATCGCGGGGGAAACCGGCGCTGTCGCCGTATTTGGGCGCTCGCTCCACAGGCAACGCGCCGGAGGGGAGGTCGGGCAGCGCAGGTGCCGATCTGCAGGGAATGCGCGTTCACGAGCTACTTCTTTCCCATCCCCCGTTCCCTTGAGTGATTTCGTGGAAGAACCAGCCGTAAGATTTATATTTATTATCTCTGTCGCAGTAGATGATATTTGTGGTAAGTGAGGATTACGTGATATGTTCTTGACAATTTATCCGTAAATAAATCCTTTGCTGAAATAGGATTAAATTAAGGATTCCGTAATTTACATTAAGAATGATGTAATCATTTAATCTCATTATCGTAGTTTTATTTAAGATTCTCTTATTCTAAATTAAAATATTAGCTCATTAACAAAACGTCCGTAAGTTGTTCTATGCACTGTTTTTAGTAGACGTTGATTTTACTATCAATAGAAAAACCTTCTGGTTATGGTTCTTAAAAAGAGAAAATATTGATCCCTTGTTTTGATCATGGTAAATGAATAAATAGTTTTATTTCAATCTTTCTAAGATGTAAAATAACGCATTGTATTTTGTTTACGTTTCTTTTATCATTGAAAATTCACACATTTTGCCATTTAAGTAGATATTTCACACGTAGCATTAAAAAAAATTAAAAGCAAGTGTATTTTCCAAAGTTTGATTATAGTTTTCATATTACATAAGCTTTTCTCTTCCTGTATACGGTATTTGACAAATTATTCCACCATCCACGACGATTAAAAATGATGCTTCATTAATTATATTCGGTACTCGTCAAGAAGTTACTGCGGGTGTGTCTTCGATTATTTATGGAAATTCTCTCCAAGTGGTTCAGCGCGGATCGTGCGGTGGGTCCTGAGTTCCCCTCTTGCAAAGCCCCTCCTCACAGATGATTGATTTTGTTGAAGGAAATTAGAACATAACTAAGTAAAGCTGCGCAGATTATCTCTGACGCCACGCAGACCCCTCCAACAGATGACTGGAGTCGCAATCTGCCGCACATCTATCTTAGTATCGGAGGGGAAAATGCAAACTTTTGCCGGAGACGCCCTAACGGGAAACCCTTGTTCCCGCTATGAAACTTCAGTTCGCCTCTTGCCCTTCCCCGTCGGATGAGCATCGAGGAAACCGCGTCGCTTTACGCGAAGGGAGACGAGCGTCTAACGATTTCACGCGCCACGCAGATGATATATGGGCCCCGGGGCAGCAATACAAGCGGAAAGAGAGCCTTGGGTGCGCCCGCCACTTTCACAAAGGCAGCGCCTCAAGAGTGAGGCGGCGCTTACAGAAGGCGCTCGTGCGATATTGGTTCGGTTTCTTTCGGGGTTATGTTCTGGAAATCCTCAAATTCATTAAGACTGTGTCATTAAAGAAATGGAAAATTATTTATTACGCCTATATATGCTAAAAGTTTATTTAACATTGTTTATTAGAAATTAAATTGGTTTCATAGAAGTTAGGAGAGAGAGAGAGAGAGAGATTGAAGAGAGAGAGAGAGAGAGAGGGAGGGAGAGAGAAACAGTGGGGGGGAGTGGAAACAAAAATTTCTAATGTGTAGAATTATGATACAAGAATTTTTGACATAAATGTGTTGTTTTTCTAACTCGCTACAGCAATACATTTCCCGTGAAAAACCTTGTATCGTGCGAGAAACCTGTGCCATTTGCGCTTTTGCTTGAAGCTGTTTATGATGTTCCCGTATATAAATTCATAAAAATGAATAGTAGTAATTTCCTTTAACATTCTTTCAGTCTGACTAATGTTGTAACAGAATATCTTGGTGGATTCGAGTTGTTTTTGTCAGATCGTTTTGTCAGAACGTTAATTTTCAAAGTTAGGAATTATATCGAGAGCTTCAATAATCAGTGCCACGAAAACACGAACGTTCTTAGAAAACCTTTTCATTATATTTGTAAATAGTACTGAGCGAATAATTCACTAAATTTCTATGGGAAATAGACGATACTTAAATTTAATATTGTGCGGCAAAACAATATACATTCTTACTTTGACACTATTGTTAACGATTGGAAGAATTGCCTTGTCAGTTTACGTGGCAGCCATATGAGCGTACTCGTTCACTCTTTTGGGCTTCACCGTCTTCAGAGAAGAGTCACGCCTTAGTTTGTGTGTTGAGAAGCGCGTCTTATCTTTGTTTAACTGACGGCATAAAGCTGGGGTCAACCCCTGCGTACATCCTCTCCCCCAAACGCGAGGAGGGTCGTCTTGAATACTAAACTCTACCTAATATTTAGAAACGAGCGTTGCGTAAGAACACATCCTGGCCCTCCCTGCACGTCATTTCCCAGCAGTGTGGGAGGATCCATTTATGCAAACGCGAGATTACAAAATGAGGAGGCAACAGCTAATCTGTTAATACTAAAGCTCGCCCCTTTCTCGTATAAGACAAAGAGCAAGGGAAAGGGACGTTGGGTCAATAGCCAAGTAACCAAGATTAAGCAAATGTGCGGTCGAATTGATCTTATGGATTGACTAGTCGACGTGGAATAACTAACGTTTAATAAGAGATGTGTGGTTTACTGTGTTTTGAGGTAAACAAGTGGAAGTACAAAAATCTGACCTTCAATGATTATAACAGAGAATGATGCATACTTTTTGAATACATTAGATTATACAGGGATTCAAAACAGATCTTAAGATTTTATTTTCAAAGAACTATCCAATTTTAAACCTTTCCAGTTTGGGTAAGCTCACACTCTCTCCCCTACTTAAATGCTTATAGAGCACGGAAAGATGACTCATCCCTCTTTTCGAACTATTTGGAGATAATGTATGCTAACTTACGCAATCGTATCATTTAGCTTGATCCCCGAACAGCCACGCAGACACGTGGATAAAACACGGGCTTCTGGTGAGCGGCGATAGCGACAAGGGGAGAGGGTGCTAGGAGCGGAGGGGAAATCCCAACCGATCGAAGAGGCGGCGGCTAGGAACAGATACGGGAGAATTTACGATAGACGCAAACCAAATAGAAGCTCCTGCGATTCAAAATCATTCACGCTAGCCGCCGCCACGCCCCCGCCGCTGCCGCCGCCGCCGCCGCCATGCCGATGCCGTCACACCGCTGCCGTCACATCACCGCCGTCGCCACACCGCCGCCACACTGCCGCCGCCGTCACGCCGATGCCGCCACACCGCCTCCCCCGTCACATCGCCGCCGCCGCCGCCACGCCGCCGCCATGCCGCCGCCGCCGCCGCCAACGCCAACGCCGCTGCCACACCGCCACCGCTGCCGCCGCCGCCACATCGCCGCCGTCACATCGCCGCCACCGCCGCCACACTGCCGCCGCCGCCGTTACGCCGATGTCGTCACATCGCCGCCTCCGCCACGTCGCCGCCGCCACCGCCAACGCCCCGCACGGCCGCCGCTGCCACACCGCCGCCACCGCCGCCGCATGCCGATGCCGCCATTCCGCCGCCGTCACATCGCCGCCACCGCCACACCGCCGTCGTCGTCGCCGCCACCGTCGTCATGCTGCCTGTGTTGTCGCCGCCGTCGTCACGGCCATATCACCGCCTCCCTGCCGCTGCCACCACAATGCCGCCGCCCTATCGCGGCCGCCACCCTGCCGTCGGTGCTACCGTCGCCGCCGCGGCGTGTGAATGAAACGGGATGAATGGACGCGCTGTTCCTTGCAAGTAGCAATCTCCTGGCGTAATCGCAGCCATCGGCGCGGGAGGTGCCGAGCGGACCTTGCTCGCGATCGGAGAACGCGCGCCCGCCACCACACGCGATCGCTCCCTCTCGGCCTCGGCGTGTGCCGACGTGGGCAACACGCATCTTCTGCGTGCGCGAGCTTGCGTGTTGGAGCAAAACTGCAGCAAGATTAGAGGTTTATTTGTGTGCAAACCGCCCATTTTCTCGAATCCGATTATCATCATCATCATCATCATCATTATTATTATTATTATTATTATTATTATTATTATTATTATTAATTGGTTTAATTTCTTTAGCCGCAAGTAAATTGTACAGAAATTATACGTGATAGTTTTCCCTGCGTTTCAAGCCACAATCTCAATATGAACATAGTTTTGGCCTCGGAGCAAGATTGGAACACACATTATTTCCATTCACCCTCAGTGGTTACGCCCACACTAAACTTCACCTCGTAAGTCGGCAAGACAGTCATTCGTAAATTACAGACAACACTATAACATGGAAACATGTTAAACTGTTACAATTGCAATTTCTGAAACTTGTTTATGAATCTGAAGGAGGAAAAGTGACAATAAAATGTGACTTGATAATACAGTGTGCCGGGCAAGACTCTCCGCCCCGAGCAGAATCAGCGTCTCCTAATAAAAATTACATTTATGTTCATTGCAACGATGTCACTAGGAAACAAATGAAGGAAACAGTACTTCCAACATCTGTTATGATTTTGGTTAGTATGCAATTTGTTATTTACAAGCTGCATCTCGTGCTACCAACATTATTTCTGTTGTTAGCACTTTCACCAGCAAGGGGCCACTGCAAAGAGACTTTCCTGGCGCACGTTAGTACTATACTGTATATTATAAATAAATGTTAATACTTGACTGTTTATAGAGCAGGAAAATTAATATATTTTAAAATCGTACTATTTGAATGATTTGAATCTCATAAAACACGAATTGTAATATAGAATTTTTTTTCAGTATTCGTGCATTAGAATAGTTATTATAAAAAACTCATTTAATATTTTTTAAGGCACTTATAAGTCTTTCATCTTACAAATGACTTATTTTTCGGCCCGGTAAACTATATCTTTAAATGTGGAATGTCGATTTAAGACGGATCATACCCGAACAACGACTTGGAGACTTTGAAACTGCTAGCAATGCTTGTTCGAGCTCTCAGCGAGTCGCCCTCTATGGAGGATCTTGTAACCAGCAGCGCGTCCTGCTGCTTTTCTGTTCTCCTTAAGGGCGGCCGCACGACGCGTCTTCGCCGCCGCTGCCTCGCTTTTTGCCGCGCGTCGTGCGTGCGGCTGCGGCGACGGCGGGGCGGCCGAGCGGAACCCGGCACCCCGAGGCGCGCAGCCGCCGCCCGCGACAGCTTATAAGGCGATGGCCACGCCGCCCCGCCCCCCACGCTCCGCCCGGCCCCGCCACTCCTCGCCCCGCCGCTGCCACCCACCGCCGTCGCACTCGACCAAGTTTGAACGCACGCAACTTATCTCCGTCGCCATCAGCTACCCACCACAACACCCCAGCTAACACTCCAGCCAATTCCGCAGCCAACTCCGTGGCCAACTCGGTAGCCAACTCCGCTGCCAACTCCGAAGTATATTCCGCAGCCCACGCCGCAGCCAACTCCGCAGCCAACTCCGCAGCCAACACTAGCCAATTCCGTAGCCATCTCCGCATCCATCTCCACAACCAATGCCACCACCACCACCACCACCACCACCACCACCACCACCACCACCACCACCACTACCATCTATTCGCACCGCACTTCTGAGTTCCCCCACTACCGCCGCCTTTAAGAATTACCGCCTACATCCTCCCACCACAGCTCACATCCATCTTTCATAGTTCGCAGCCGCCACCACCCTTTAGCGTCACCCACCATCCATCTCAACCAACCGCAACCACTGGCCATTTCCATTGCCTGTCGCCTACATTCACCCAACATTGCGCATACCCACCTCTACCTCCCTCATTGACGGTAACTGCTCTTCTCCGCCAGATATTGCTAATTACATCTCGTCGCCATCCGCTATCACCCAGCTTCTACTCTCCTATCCCTCTTCATTCCCCATGGCCCGTCATTACCTGTTTGCTCTGAGCACCCTTCTAGTGCAGATTTCACTACTCTCTTTATTCCGTTGATAAGCTATCTCACTCTTCCTCAAACGCAATCACTTCCGCCCTTCAAGTCGCCCTTCAACGGCAGTGGTCCAGTCGAAACCCTCCTAAAAGTGTTAGTGCCATCCCACTGACATTGTTACCAATGTCGCTTGCGTCCATTCTCCCGCCACCGCCTCTTTCACCAGCGTCGCTTGCCATTCCCGATCGTCGCTCTACCGCCACCACGTCGCCTTCAGGATCGTCACCGCCGCCGCCGCCGCTTCCAGTGCCTTTCCGGGAAGTGTCCGCTCCAGCAAAGGCCTCAACCTGCTGCACTCGCGGCTCCACGCACCGGAGATCGCCCCGTGGCCTTGGGGCCTGTAAACTCTGCTGCGTTCAATGGCCCTCGACGTCTCGCCTCCCGGTGACAATTCAAAGAACCACTTACGAATTCAAATGCGGCCAAAGGAGCGAATCATTCGGGTTTCAGGGCATGTCTTCTTAACGGTCGTTGGTATATAAAGTATATGAGGTTTTAGCCCATGATTTTTTTTCGTAGTCACACATTAGCATTGTCTGTTTCCAGAGCGCTGAGTATATCTGCGTTAGGAGACACTATTTGCGAAGACGTCTCCCTGTTACTGGATTTCCAGCGATATGCCAGAAACCCCGCACTGCGGACATTGACAGTTGTAGTTCCGAATGAATGCGTTTGAGCGAATGGGGGTAGTAGCTCATTGTTCGAGATTTCCGAGAATAATGTAGCGTCACGTTGGCGGCCCTGCGTGGGAGGAGGACGCGACAGGCTTGCATGCCCGAGAGCTGCATAGCCTGGCGCCACGGCGTTGGTGTACGGATATTTTTAGACCAGGTGGATGTCGGCGTTTCTTGGACAGTCACGTGGTAGTAAGCGAACCTCCCTCCCTCGCGGTAACGTGACGGCAAGTCGACAAGTATAAAAAGGAGCCGACTCGCTCACTCGGGGGTTTTGTATTTGGAAACCTCGCGTTTCGCGCAAAATTTACGCCCAGGCTGGAACGTGGTCATACGTTGCACGGGTGACAAAAGTAACGAGTGGTGCGGTAGGAGCGTGCACTCGAGGCGGGGCCTCACCAGAATATGCGGTGTATCCCCAGGCGGGCGGTTGGGAAATACCGGAAAGTGTGTATTTACGGAGCAGTTAATGTAATTATTGTACATTCTTTGTAAATAAGACTTGTACATACTTTTAAATGTCTGTATGGTTTTACCTATGACGCCACAATAAGCTCTTTTTCCTCTGAAATAAGAAACACTGTGAAACACACAAAATGTATGGGAGAATAGAGAAGGAAACGAAAGTCGAAAAACCAAAATCTGACCCGAAATGGAACAGAAAAGGAACAGTTTTTAGAGATACTATATTGGTATTATGAAAATCAATCGTAAATGCTTTCTTTCTCCTGAAAGAGCTCGTCTTAACAAGCTTTGTTTGACTTCGTCTGAGCGGAGCATCAACCTAAAAAGCGCAGGTTTTCTAATAGCACACAATTGATTTAGAGTGAGGGTCCGCGTCACTCCTCGCAAGCCCATGCGTCCGAGGGGTGGAGGCTGGCTGCTAGAGCGCAACCGCACGGAACTTCGCGAGGGGGAGAGGGGAGCTGTCTCCCGAGCCATCTGCTGTGGCTGAGACTGGCGGAGAGCGGTGCGCTCATCACACAAAGCCTCAGTCAACGCACCCGCTGTCCATCCTTACGAGCACCCCACCAGCCCTCCACCCAACTGGGTCGATCGTCCTTTGGACCACGTGAGCCCATTCGTCATCTTGTCCGATGATTTCCGAACTTACTTGCCGTTCTTCCGCCCGATACACCGACTGGCCAATCGTCCGTTTGCAGATCGAACCGACCATCTGATACACTTACCGATTTTTTTGACCGCCCATCCGATTGATGGATCGCCGAACTCATGTCATGCTCGGATTGGTGTAGAAATCGGCGGAAGTATTAGCGATAGGCAGAGGATGAAACTACGAAGTATCAGGTAGCTCTGGTGTGCAGATAACAGGTATAGATCGGCGTATAGAAGCTGCCAATAGACGGCGTGATGAGTTCACAATGCTTGGCAATGAACGACGAGGGATGTGGCTGTTCCTGGGGCCTTCGCAGCTTGAGTGGGCCGGGGGGCGTCATCGCGCGCCAGATGCAGCGGCGGCGGAGTCGATGGAGCGAGACGCGGACCACACGCCCACAAAGAGCTCGCCGCTCGCCCACCCACCGCCACTCGCCCCCTCTCCTCTCCTCGCGTTCTTATTCTCATTCCTGTCACATTCTCTCCTTATTTCTCACCCATGTTCCTTCCTCTTGTTCTCCCACCTGTCTTTCGTCTTGTTCTCCTATCCTTCTTCCCTCCTGCTATCCACGCATCATCCTTCCTGTTCTCCCAACCATCATCTCTCCTCTCATACATTTCCATCCTGTTCTAGCACCCATCTTACTTCATGTTCTCCTGTCGAATTTCCCTCTTCTCCTTCCTATTCTTCTATATATCTTCTCTCCTGTCCTCTCTTACTTATTCCTTCCTGTTCTCTCATACATTTTCCCTCCAGTTCCCCCCCCCTATCTTCCGTCTGTTTTCCTATCCAACTTTTCTCCTGTTCTGCCATACATCTCCCTCCTTTTCTCTGAAACATCTTTTTTGTTTTCTCACACTTCTTCCCTCCTGTTCCCCCATCCGTCTTCCGTCCGACTTCCACTCCGTCTGCTCTCCCGTTCTTCCGTCTATCACAACTACTTCATCCGAAGTCTTTATGCCTGTCGGGTTAGTGCGTATTATGTAGCAGGTTTGTGTACAGCGATAAGCAGTCGAAAACGGGTAACAGAAGTGAAGTGGAACCTATGAGACGGATTCCGATTGGGCATTAGAGACTTTTTGCAAATCGTCGATTTGAAAGACGTTATACGGCCATTCTGGGGAGAATTGTACTGCGCATACGCCGGCATCAAATGACGGAATTTCGATTGACGTGTCCCGTCATTCTCCCTGTTTTGTCGTCTACGACAAATGTGTTCATAACTTACTCTCTACGTAGCTTTTCCCACCACCACTAAACACAAATCCAACATTAACACACAAAGAGCATGAAAGAAATGAGAAATACAGTACCCATGGTACCAAAATAATATGGCAGAAATTTAATGGCTCATTTTTCTCAATTTAATTCAAATATGTCAGGAATAAACCAACGAAATTGTTTAGGATTTGGAGGTTATGTATTTAATGAGGTTATTAATTCAATGGAAAGTTAATTATTTATCCATAGGGCATTACAATTGCCATACATTTCCCACTCCTAATATAAACAACATAAATATGTTATAGAAAAATAGCGGGGTTACATTGTAAGACTATCGAGGAAGCTGTAGTTTCCTTTGGAGATAAAGAATGTATTACGTATTCATATGATACGTTACAATGAGATTTCATGCATTAGTATTCATTTTACTATCTTGTAATGCTTATAAAAGCAAAACTAGGCTCAGAGATAAACAGATGTTCAATAAAAGCTTTCAGATCCTGTTGGATTTATTCAGTTCCTAGTTTTAACGTATGTTTTCGATTGTACGACATGCAAAAACTCGTTTACCTGAAGATACCTTATTTCCTATTGACGATAATGTGAACGTACTACGCGAATGGATTTCCCGTCTTGCAAAAGCTCTCTATTGACTGCGATTCGCTCGGGGAAGCCTGAGTGCGAGGGCGGAGTGCAGCGGGTCGGGGGCGAGTTGGGGGCGGCGCCGCGCGCCAGATGCAGCGGCTGCGGCCGGCGGAGCGAGACCCGCGCCACGCGCCCACAAAGCGCCCGCCGCCCGCCCACCGCCCTCGGCCGTACCCCCCCGCCCATAAAGCGCCGGCTGCCGCTGCCGCTCCGCCCTGCAAAACGTCTCGCGCGGCGACCGCACGCCAAATTGCGCGGAAAGTAGAAATGCGACGTCGATGGCGATGTTTCCTAAACATCGATGATTTACGAAATCATCGATGTAGTTAACATAATTTTTAAGTGGATGTTTTAAACATCGATGTTTGAGTTCCATGTTTTTATGTGGGCGATATTTTTTTTAATGAAAAAAGTTCATCATAACAACATTCTATACTTATTTTCAGACATCCATAAATTTAAAATTCTTTAGACCAAAGTAAGCAAAGATGAAAAAATAAATAAAAATTAGTTTTTGTCAATAATGAAGCCTGTATAATTTTTGAATTATCGAATCAGAAAATCTGTTTTGTTAACTGTCCTTATGATTTTTTGATTTTGTTTAGTCCATTGAATCTCATACGAATGTATGCAACTCAATACGCGTACGAAATATACGTAACTCATACGAAAAAAAGTATTTCTATTTGGCATTCTCATTTAAATATTTTGGAATCGGCTCTTGGCGTCGCTTCGTCTGGAAACATCTATTCGTACACTAAATGCTCACTTTGTGTATTACTAGTTACGTAGATAACTGTTATTTAGAAAATACTATTTATTACTTCAATAAAGTACTAATTATCACAAACATTTAATTACACTCAATCTGTACATGTTTATTTTCACAAGAAATTTCATCGAAACTCAGTAAAATAGCATCCACGATACTTTAACGCCCTTTTATTTTCATTCAATTTCACTTGTTATAAATTGCGAATCGGATTACCCGATTCGCTGCTAAACTTAAGTACACATACGGTAGCATGCAACCAAGTGGATCGACTTTTTTGCAATCCTCTCCCCCACTGCGACTTTTAACCTATTGTGCTTATTTTCGGGCATTGTGTAGTGATGCAGTGTATTGTAGTTACAAAATGTAGCGTGGAGGCCGCGAGCCCCCTGAAGATCAATCGGTTCGCTTCACAAGAGGGCGATGATTGGTGGGTCTGGCGTCGGGGTTCGCTGCGCCCGCCACCAGGGGTCGCGCTCGTTTCCGCGGAGGCCGGCGGGAGGGTGTCGGCTGCCGCTTCAATTTCCGCCAAAGCCTCAATGACACGCAGTTCTCCATTCGTTCCAATATGAATTTCCAAGGAAATTGTACTAGAGGAATGACTAAGCGTTGAGTTTTCTCATTATAAAAAATGGCAGTGCTTTGTTTACAAGTTTTCGACTATATCGTTTAATGAATGTTTACGCCGAAAAATTAATTCGCCCGATATTTATTTAAATTTTATATTCCGTTTTAATATTGTTTCTTCAGTTTTGATTTAGAACTAAATGCTTCCTCTTGGGCAGAATGGAGACTTCTATAGTATTCTATAATATCTGAATTTGTAAAAAAAACTTCGATCAAGCTTTATTTGGAAGCATGACATTATGGGTAGCCAAAATAATAAGATATTACATAATAAGAACCAACATAGTTTGTGTCGGCTAAGAATACAGAGATATTGCAATACAGAATACGGTACTCTATCATTAGCAGTTGTATCCGTTTTATTGTCTTGTTTTCGATGAAAGACGAGAAGCGTATTAATATTTATGATAAGGAAGATGAAATGAAAGTAAATGGAAATAGCAATCGTCATATATTTCTCTCTCTGCATAATATGAGGAGTGATCAGGATTTTTTTTTTGAGGTAACGTGGTCCTGTAGAAGAACAACTTGAAACATCATTGTCAATGAACCAGGAACTTCAAATCGAAGATGTCGTTCAGATAACGTATTTTTACCAAGAGATTGATCAAGCCATGGTGTATTCAGAAATGTATTACTCTCTCGATCATGATTTTATATACTAATTTATACCAGAGAATCTTACTGTGAACGTGACTGACTCCTGTTTGCCTCTGGACAACATATAGCTTTACTGTTCCTAAGAGCACACTTTGAGAATGTGCGTTTCTTGGTCATAAATGATTATTAGTACAAATATTATTACATGAAATTATCGACTTCATTACTAGGTAATTCGCTATTGCTTAAGTTGGACCGGACGTTAGGTGTCACTGTCACATTGATAAGCTTCAGAGTATGACATATTCAGGAAGATCGATCTGGAGGACAGGTGCGCCGGCTCCCGCTCTTCCGTTCTCGCCTTTATGGGCAGTTAAGGCCACAACCTTATCGTGCTTTATCGTGTGACGGCCAATAGAGCCAGTTTGAAGCGCCACGAACTGACCTGTTGAAAGAAGAACCACAATCTCTGTCATCCTGTCAATTCCGCCCTCACGGTGTTCGATCTCCGTAGATACATTGTGGGCCCGCCAAGTGCTGTGAGACTCCGATAAATGTAAAAATAAGTTAATGTTTACCCTCTTTTCCTAAAGATTAGGAATGCGTCGCTTCACAGGCGTATATTTTTATATTGTAAGATATTAAATTTACTCGTTTCTTTTCATACTCTGCAGCCAGGCAGTTTACTTATTATGCTACCAATGGTATGTTAATGAACCGATGTGTGTCTAATTCGATATTCCTGAGGAACGCATGGAGTTCATTTTTATTCGTTAATACGGACTAACACTATTATAAGACCTAATAAATAGTTCCGCGTTTCTTTTCGACCTCCTCGCAAGCTTAGAGTTCGCCGTATGGAAATTAGTAACGTAATAAGCGAGGGCGTTCGCATTCAAGTAGGCCAATGCGTTGATGCCCTGGATGGTAAAAACAGTAGCCGCCCGCCGTGTGCTTTTCTGCCGTGGTCATTTGAGAACGTTGCTCACTCAACGGGCAGAACAATGGCGCCGAGTCTGAGACGTGACTGAGACAAAGATGTCGGTAAGTGGAGGTCGGAGCTGCATTCATTAGCGAGAATGTAACAGACTCTCCGTTATGTCGGGTCTCGGGTGTTAGGACGTTCTATTCTGCTCGGATTCGCCGTGCATTATGTGGCCGCTTCCTTCTGGCGGCTGACAGCAGAGCGAGTACGACGTGGCCTTAATAATGTTGTTTGTTGCTGTGAAACTATTAGAGCTATTGTGGTTGGTAAATGCAAGAGCCTTTTCATCTTGTTACGTATGTTTTAGGATACTTTATTAAAGGTACTGCATAACTCTTTTCACTGAATAGAATTGAAAAAAAGACGTGCCTTGCATTACGAATATCTACTTCCTAAAAATCTCACTTATGGGAGGAATTCTCGCAGTTTTTTCTGCTGAATCATTGCCCTAATCACTTCTGTCCTCGCATCTTGACTATTTAAAAAGAGAATACCTGGGCAAGCTTTCCATTACTTAATATTATCTTTTTATTATGTAACGGAACAATTACAAATAAAATATTTAAAAGCCAGAGAGACACGCACCATTCTCACCACAATTTCCAACCAATCTCTTTACTGATGTATTCTAACATACATAGCAAACATATAGGTAGGTGTATTACTTGAAATAGCAAGAAGATCAAATGAGGGCAATTTAGTAGCTGCGGCCTTGAAGATGATCTTTAAGAACAAGAATACGTGGAAAATGTATCTATAACAACGTCATGAGCTGGCAACCCCGTCACTTTCTTGCAAGAAGGCGACCTCAAGCAGCTCACAGAAATTCTCATTACATTTATTATTGTAGTTCATGAATGATGACTATTGGGTTCGCTATGGGAAGTCGTCCACAAATTTAATTTTCTTTCGACTGGTGGAATTGCAGTCGGCGAAGTAAACTGGTGACTACTCAGAGTTAACAGGATTAGGACAAATTAAGTTCCACCAGGAGGGTTGCGTGTCGCTATTATCTTCCCCTAGCAGAGACCCTTAACAGTAGCAGGGGGTGGCTGTGTGAGGATTTGGAGCTGTATTTTCTAATGTAGCCTTTTGGACATTCGGAACTCCGTAAAACCTACACTGAACCTACAGAGCTCGAATGAATTTTCATTGTAGAAAAACACATGTATCGTATGAACTTCGTTTCCAAGAAAAAAGTTTACATTGCTCTTAGATTAACTTCCAGTAGCACATCATATCTTTTAGAGAATTTTTAAATAAATCAAATAATGAAGCATTCATAATAATATAAATTCTGGTATAATGTTAACTGGATAACGTATCTGTACACAGAAGTAGCTGGCATAAATTCACTACACACTCACAATAATAATTTTCATTATTGTGAGTGTAAGAAATGGATATCAATGGCCTACCGCCACATTTCAGTGAGACGAATATCACACATTACATTAACCATCTTCCTAATGACGTATGAAGAGAACCAGAAGGCCAAAGATTGAAACGATGTTCCATAAACTTGGCTTTTAAATATATTGATATATTTCTAACGTTCAGTAGAAGAACCGAGCGAAAAGTTAATGAGTCTGCGTAACCATAACAAGGTAGCATACCATTTCGTAAATGAGTAACACATAAGGTAAAGTACTAGTCGAAATAAACTGTGGGTAACATATAGCTCTGAAAGCCGCAAGCTGCTCTTGGTTGAATTAATGTGGCTCCCCGTGAAACTTTTTTATATTTTATTATCATTATTAAAAATTAGAAATAATTATTGTATTCTTTATCTGAATTATAGTTTCGTATGCAGAATGTCTCATAAGAAGGGTTACAAACTCCTAGGGCATGCATAGGGTTGAAGATTTCTGCTTGCCAATGAATATTTGGTGGAAAGTCTTACGTAATAAAGTTTCAATGGGACATTTGCCCCTGATTGGTAGGCAATTCAGCTTGCAGTGGTGTTTCGCTGGTACGCGAAATTTCTTCGATTGAGAAAGAACTACTTGCCAAACACGCATGATGAATTGCTTACAATCAGAGCCAACGTTACAATGTTTAACTTCATTAAAAATGAGATTTCCTTCAACACATCTTTTGTTAGAAAGTGATCATCTTTGACTCCTTACGTGACCTGGATGTATGTAACTTTTATTTTGAGACAACTGTTAATGCGTGAGTTATGTAGCATTTAAAAGTTGTGCAAAACATGTAAACGTATTGACTTACTGTAATTTGAATTTGTGTATTGATTAGTACGACAAACTACGTGGCATTTCATACTATATCCATGTACACCATAACATCATATAATTTATAGAATGCGTCTCGTGTTGACTTCATGTGTGTCCACCCCTGAAACAACAAACTGTCTCCCAATTTACCAGAACTCAAGAACGAACCCACAGAACGCTCCCTCCATTTCCCGTCTTACGCAGAGTCGATGAGGGCCTGCGTTTGGTCTGCGCGATACCGGACTTGCTTGGCGGCGTGGAATTAGCGGATGCTCCGACGCCGCAGCGGCGCTCTCTCGCCCGGAGCGCAGGAAGTAGCCGAATCGCCCAGCCTCCTCCCCCGCGCCGCCCGCCCCTCCCGCGCCCTGGGGCACGCGACGCGGCGCGTAGGGGCGCCACGCGGGCGTGGAGGGGAGGGGGAGGGGAGGGGAAAGGAGGGGAAACGTGCGGCGCCGCGCGGCCGTGAATCAGCCCAATCTCATTTTCCAATTCGCCGCACTTAACTTATTACCCACCGCCCGTGGGGCCCGAAAATCATACAGAATCGGTCCCGAACGGTAATCCCTGACCCCGTCCGCCCACTGGGTCGAAATGCTTCAATAGCTGAAATAAATACATTAAATTAATTATTAGGATGTATACTACTAGAAGATCTATAAATAAGTTCGATGGTTTGTATCGACATTTTGGGGAATTCCTTGATAACGGGTAATGAAAAAACAAAAAAATGAACGTTTTAAAAATACTTTTTTTTTACTGCGACTGCTCACAAAACTTTTTTCGGGGATTCAGTTCCCATCTTTAGTTGAAGTACGGCAAAAACGCAATCCTAAGAATACGTACTATTGCATGTGTGATATCACGATAGAGGGCCATTTTTGAACGTTAAAGAAAGACTCGACTTAAGGATTTCTGCAGTCATTCACGAAAGCCAGTATTGAGGGACTTATGTATTTTATGTTGGGAAACGGTACACACAGCACACAGTCCTAAGGCCGGAGACACAGGCGCGCACTTTAACGGAGGTGAAAATGCGTCCGTTGCAGAGTATACACATATGAAGACACGAATGGGACATTGCACAAAAAAGCGCGCTGCGCTACATCCGTTATGCTGTGCTTGTATGCCCAGTATACTGACGTCCGTGAATGTAACAGGCGTTGTAACGCCCGTTATGCGACGCTCGTGTGCCCGCAGCCTACGCCGTCCAGCCTTCTTTCGTGAAATATACATGTTTACCATTACGTACAACATACCTAGTATGATCAATACTGTAGGATATTAGCTAATTCACAGACATAAGTTCGTTATTGACATGATATATCATTTAGGTTTATTTCAATGTGCCTGAGGAAATAGCTCGAATGGCACCTCATTGGCTCTTTGTGAAATCGTGTTACGAAGAAAAAGATATCCGTAAAACTTCCATAAAAGTAATTTTTTTATGGAAATGGAGAAAAATAGTTTGCAAAATAAAATTGACTGTATTTTTTAATTTTTATATATACAAGAAACATTTTTTCGGTTAAAAATGCTAACTTGAAAATCTCGAAGAATAATTTTTGTACATCGCAATTTGATGAAGGGTATGTTACCGACAACAATCACAAGACTCAATCATCCATGCTTTAGGCAAAGTCGGAACACATCACCGTAACCCCTCAGCAGCGTGAACTATTTAGGCGCGTTTAAAGTTTTTGGTGACGTTTGGGCCCACTGTACGGAGTCTGCGCCTCCGCCCCCGGAGTCTCCGGCGCCTCCGGTTCCGCCTCCGGTGTGGAACGAGGCCGCGCCCCGCGCTGGCACCCGATCCGGAATCAATCGCGCGAGTGGGGGAAGCCTCCTCACCTTCGGGCGGGAGGCGCAGCGCCGAAGCGAGTAATTTAATAAGTGGCGACGAAACCAAAGAGAGCGCACAGCTCGGGGTGTCCGCTTTAGATGCCTGTAGACTTTCATTTGGGAGATATTGCAAGCTCGCGTGCGATAGCACCATCGCCCTTCCCATTTCGGCCGAATTATCAATCGTCGATTTTGGTCTGTTCTTTTACTGGTTTGGTTGTCGAGACAACTGTTATTGTGCCTCGTGTACGTTAGTAATTTTGATATTTTAATGTAGAGAGTATGTACTTGAAGAGTCGATATAGAACCCACGTTTTGAAAATTACGGAAACGGTCCTATTCATTTCACAATGTTTTTCAACAATTCAATGTCATCAATAACAGAATATGCATTTTATTCCTTCTTTCTGTAGTTCTCTTAGACGTCTTGTACTTTCTCAATTATGCTCTTGTTACAATAGAAAAAGTGAATGTTGTCTAATGAGTTATTCAGACCGTTGAAGAGAAATATGCCCAAATACTACTAAAAAATGTGGAAATAATATAGCAATGAAGTCTCTCGAAACTATCACGAGAAAGTTGGAACAGAAATTTTAATTATCGGTCGTTGGCATAAGGGAAGAGGAATCAGGCACCTTATTTAGTCCAGAAGAGGAAGAATAATCGCCCAAATGAAATTCGTAGAAATATAAGCATATTATATAGTAGTTGGTGTACCAATTCCAGAGCAATTTCCATGTATACTAATCGTAGGAATAATAAATATCTCAGCAAAAACAGTAAAACCAATAGAAAGAAACGGTAAAAAAATGTTTGGACATGTCTTATAGAACGTACTTTTAGATGCATTTTTTTTATTGAAAACTTTGTTCATTTCACTACGGTCGAGTAGTTTTCACAAATGTCAGCAAAGGTGAGGGCAACGATATTTGTCAAAGTGTGTTTGTACAATTTTAGTAAAAACGTTTAGTAGGAAGTAGAAGTAACTGTTCAAAAATACTAAGATTCTTGAGAATTGGTAAGGATAAAATATTGTACTTTGCTTTCACTCCGGAATTTTATAATTCCATCTTCAGGGTTGTGAAAGAAGCTACCTTTATTACACTTCTAATATCACTTTGTTCGTTACACGAAATTGTAAAATATGTTCTCATTAACTAATGCACACAAGTGTTTGTGTTTCTTTCGTAACAATGGCATGTGTAATGGATCGTGTTGCAGCGGAGAGCGACCTGTGCAGCTTCGCGACCTGTCCATCTTCAGGGTTATGAATGAAGCTACTTTTATTACATTTCTAATATCACTTTGTTCATTAACATGAAATTGTGAAACATGTTCTCATTAAGTGATGCACACAAGTGTTTGTATTTCTTCCGTAACGATGGCATGTGTGATGGTGTTGCAGCGGAGAGCGACCTGTGCAGCTTCGCGGCGCGCGCGCACCACTTCTCTGCGAGCCATGCGCCCGCGACGGGGCTGTTCGCGGCGGAGACGCGTCCGTCGGCGGTGCGCCGGCTGTACGCGGCCGCCGCGCCCACGCCCGTGCCGGTGATGCGCCAGCTGGACCGGTACCGGCGCGACGGCGCGCGCTGCTCGCGCTACTTCTCGTGCACGCCCGTGCTGCTGGGCCCGCGCGGCGCCGCCGCCCGCCGCCGCTCCGCGCGCCGGCGCGCCGCCTCCGCCTCCGCCGCGCTGCCCGCCGACGCCACCGACGCCGCCGCCGACGACACCACCGCCCTCGACATCGAGGACATCGAGACCAGCATGGTGAGCACGCACGCACGCTCGGATTGGAGGGGGTCCTTGCCCTGGGCCTTGGTTTGTCTGCCCTTACGTTCCTTTTGTTCCCTGCATCCCTCATTAACCTTCACTGCCCTGTTTTATCCTGTTTCATCAAATGTTTTGGAGTTATGACCCCCTTCCCTCCTTCATTTCCTTCTTCAGTTTGTTCTCTATTGCTTCAAAACGCGTTTCTCTTCCTCTCTCTCTCTCTCACTGTCTCTCTCTCCATCTCTCTCTCACTGTCTCTCTCTCACCGTCTCTCACTGAATCTCTCTCTCTCTCTCTCTCTCTCTTTCTTCGTCCCTCCCCTCTTCTATCTCTTCCGAATTATTCTTCCCTAAACCAAACACTTCTGTTCCGCTGTACACCATATACTCTATTTGCTACCAATGTTTTGACTCCGTTCATCCCATCTCACGTTGGCGCTTTCTCCTTCCCTTTTTCGCTCTTCCTTTCTCGTTTTTTTTTCTCTGCAAATGTTTCTACAAACTTTCCCTTTTCCTGCAACATCTTTCCTTCAGTTACCTTCTTTAATTCTTTCCCTGTTCCTCATCCGTTTCTTAAATCCCCCAAGCAGAGCTGATCGTGTTTAAAAACAATAAAAAACATTTGACAAATATTAATGCAGAAACGTAAAGATCGACTTATGCGTGAATGAGTTCATTACACAATCTTGCATGTTAATGCTCAAGGCTTACACAGCTGAGATTGTATTTGGTTTTGAAAGGCTCTCATAGTGTGAAGCTTTTTATTTTCCGCACAGTGTTGCTAATTTGTTCGCTTCATTTATAAATGCCAACCACGACACTGCCTTTTTAAACTTTTGCGACTTTTGCAGTTTTTGGAAGGTTTAAATATTTCAGGCACTGGCTATCAGTGGAAAGCAAGAAAGTGCGTTTACGCAGCATGTCGCTGTCAACTAAATATTGAATCAACAGGATTTTTTCTGCGTTTCTTTTTTTAAATTTCCAGTCTTACAAACATTTTCGTTATTGCTTTCTCAAACTGAAGAAACAAAAAAGAAATAGTCATAACTAAGTACTCTATACAAGATGCGCCAGAAATAGATTCGCCATGATTATGATTAAAAATGAAGATTAAAGTACTACAAAGTTTCGTCACCGCGGTGATGAGACTACATGGCAAAATGCACCTGCAACATCGCGCAGCAAGGAGCGAAAAATACATCGATCAGGTAATTTGAGAAAATTGAGTTGTTTGCAATAATTCAATATGATCCTGGCAGTTCACTATGTTTAGTCAGGTATCCGAATTATTGATATTCTTGCTAACTTTATACTGAGTCAAATAAACCATTATTTTGATACAAATCAAATAAATGTTCTGTGTAATTAGAAACATTATTATAATCTGCTGTTTAGTATTAGCTATAAGCACGGTAACGTTTCTTCTCTGAGTACCGGTACACATATCTTTACATCTTCAAGGGAAACGTGTGTGTGTACAACGGTAGCTCGTGCTTATTCATAAACGTACTTGTTAGAACATTCGTTAACTCTCACATCAGGTTATGGTACGAAGATTAAAGGAAGTCATAAACTACAAACAAATAAATAAGTTGAAATATAGAAAAGCTGAAGAACACCATTTTAGGAACATAATGTGTATTCAGAGGTCAGCACAAGCATGCAATTCGATTCTCCATGCACCAAGCCGGAATGGATATCTGCCTGCTTCTTGCAATGGCCTAGGCGTTCTTCCGACTACGCGCAGCATTCCGATTGAGACTCATGGTTGCAGTTACATCTCTCAACGCAACTTGTTAGTGCTATGGCAACAGCCCGTTCTGCCACTTCCTTTCTCCCTTGGGCCAACCGAGCCCTTTATTTCCTCTCAGCTATTTTTAGCCGGAAGTTTACAGCCGCGCGCACACATTACTCCTCGCGAAGAGAGAAACGATCGACGGCGAAGCGATTCTTCGACTTCTGTGGCCAGCCCATTAAAGTTCCTCGAACGTCGCCGCTCTATCTACAATACTGTGAGCACTGAAAGGGCATTGCTGTGACATCGAGCATTCTAGGGTATCGCTAGTTATTGTTAATAATCAACAAGTGTGGACAATGGATATCCTAGCGTACAAATGTCACTTATACTTTAAATCGTATCTCCGAGATAGATTTCAATGAATAGTTTCTCAGGTGAACCTCACAACGTAACAGCTGAAACCAAAAACCTGATTCTTTTTTATTGGAATTCTGAAACTTACTCACGGCCCTGCCTGTGTTGACTGGAGACACTGTTTCGCTTTTAGAAGTAACTAACTTTTCAGAATTGGTGTTACGTGATATAAAATTGTTTATAAAAAATTGATTTGAGCATTTGATTGCTACTATTTAAGAAAGAAAACTGTTAAATATATATTTTAAACGTTTCTGTATGGTTTTAGGTCGTTTTACAAGAACAATCGTCGTACTTACATTTGCGACATAGCAATGATGTGATCGCATGAAGAATTTGCGTAATAAAAGAGACGAATTTCAGTAAATCATAGGTCGGAGAATGGAAACCTTTTTGAACCAATTCCGAAGTCTTTATCCTCGATCTTATCCTAAAGTGAAACGCAATAAAATGTTCACCATTTTTTAACTTGAAATTAAATATTTGTTAATTAATTTTTAATGTGAAAGGCATTGCGTCAGAAACAATTAACCACCCGCCCTTTTGCTTTACGGCAACGTTTTAAAGAGTTCCGTATTTGAGAAGTATAATTTATTATAAAGGAATGAGACAGACCTGTTGGAAAGACATTGAACTTGTATCGCATAAGCACGCAATAAGACCAATACTTCATGTCGAAGGTAAAAACCAGTCCTGTTAGAATATAATAGCGTTTAACAAGAAACGTCCCCTCACCGCCCTGGTGGGGAGGCGAAGAGCGAGGAATGAAATGCGATTGGAGCTGGCCGCGTCGCGTGAGTTCTCGGAACATACATCCCCACCGGCTGAGATGGCTCAGAGCTTCAATTGATGTCACTGCAGTGTCTCTGACCGGGAGTTCCTAGGGTCGAGTCCCGGCGGTGACAGGATTTTCTACCCAAGCTACATAGCTGGGCAAATTCATACGCTGTCTAGAGGAGAAAAGTAGCGGCTGGCTTTTCTGATCGGTAGTTTTCCGTGTTTTATCCGCCCAACATCATGCGAATGCAGGAGCGGTACCCGAACAATCGAGCCATAGATCGCGCGAGATCTTTCTTTCCTTTTCCTTGTCCTATCCTATCCCCACATTTACACACACTTACGTTTACATGCATTTCTCTACTATGCCGGGAGATTAGAGCTTCCATCCAGCTGGGGCGATGTACCGCTGGTGGAAGATTCACGGTTGGGAAAATACCCGCAAACTGGTGTTGGGCGGAGCCGGATCTCGCTCTACAGCGGGTGGAGATCATTGCCACCTCCCGCGATAAAACATGCACTACATTTACGGGACTAATCAGTTGACGCGCCAGGAATCACTAATCATTCAATCGGAACATATCTCCTGCTACCGCAAGGATGCATGGTTGTGTTCTGTCATTAGTAACAATTCGAATTCCTATACTAAATCGAAAGGTTGAAAACAAGCTAACCGCACGAGTTCTGTTGGCGGGAAAAGGCGGCCTCTTCAAATACCGCACATGTGTAAGCAACATTTTTTTTTCTAATTTGTGAGTTTATGGCGACCTTATTACACGGTCTCTTGTCTTTAGGAATCTTGACCATCATTCTGCGTTAGTTACATCTTATCCATTCCGCACATCAATCACTCCGAAGAGAGCGTTCTCTGACGTTTCGCAACGTGACTTCCAGTGTGTTCGAGATGCGGTAACAGATCTCTTCAGCGCTGACCTGCAGCACGTCGAAGCAGGCAGTGCCCGCGCCCCGGGTGACGTCACGACCGTCCGCTTAATGAGCGCGGCCGTCCAGAGATGGATGGCGACGACCGGTGACTTAACGACTGTGAGCGGCAGATGCTTCGCCGCCGCCTCTGCCATCCCTCCCACCGCCGCCACCACCGCCGCTGTCATCACCGTCGCCTCGCTGCCGCTGCCGCCAACGTCAGGCCTCTCCACGTCACGGATATCTTCTGACATTGCCGTTGCTATTAGGGATGTGCCCTCAACAGCTAAACTGTTATTTCTTAACCGTTAACGTGTCGTAACTGTTACGCGAAATAACAGTTATTTCGTTTATCCTGTTATTGGCTGTTATCGGTTGAAATGCTTAGAACTGCAACCTACTGGGCCTAATCCGAACTATTACAAGCTTTTGTGGCAACCATTTTGAACGATAACAGCTTCGCTGCAGCTAATCAATCATGATTTGCCAGTGTTCAAATTATAGATTCATTAGAACATAATGCGTCATTATTACACACCATGTGCCACACTATTTTTATATTGTATTGTATACACTACAACAAGATGTTTGTCCTTTAAATTAAGTCCGTCCAATATGTTAACTTATTTCTGTCCCATTTCTGTTTATGTGATATCAACTAGTATTTCCCTAGGTCCAATAAAATAAAATGAGTTACGGTCAAATAACTCACATTATAATACTTGATATTCGATAGTCATTAACACTTTAGCTATAGGTAAGCAAAAACACTGTTTCTCCTCATTATTTTTGGCACTCGTCACTTCACTATGCACAAGTTGCATATTTGAAAGAATGTTTGCAATCTGAACCCGAATCACTTTCATTTTAGTAATATTCTATATTCTATACACATTCGCTACACATTATATGAATTACTATTCATCCTTGGCAGTGAATCCAGCCACGTTGATATCAGCTGTTTCTCTGTCCAAGCATGTTAGGGAAAGTAGTGCAAGGAAGCGCCGTAAAGTTGCTGGTCATGGACCTGTTATTTTTCAACTGTTATTAATAACAGCTATTACGAGTCAGCTGGGTTTGTGATAACAACTATTGAAGAAAAGCTGTTAAGCCCATCTCTAGTTGCTATACCGTCTGTACCGCAGCCGCCGCCGTCACCACCACTATGCTTGGGTTTTTCTAACGAGGAATCTGAGGGTAGCATCTCCAAGATGGAATACGGCACGGCTTTTCGCGTCTTTCTCTGTCGTGCCGCTAGAATCGCTTTATCTGCAGCACTGCTTGATAGGTCGCGATCATGCGACATCTTGCGGCAGAAGTGAGAAAGTCGCAAAAAGTCGTGCCATATTCCATCTTGGAGATACTACCCTCTGATGCCACGTTAAAAAACCAACTAGGATAACGCTACTGTCGCCACCATTATTGCCGATGCCACTACCGCTGCCATCATCACCACCATCACCGTGTCCGCTTCCACCACCGTCGCATCAAGCATTCAATGCACCGGTCTCGCCGAGTAGGCTGCGATAACGACGATCACAGGGCGGCCGAGAGGTCGTCAACACGAAGGGAGACGCCGGCCCATCCATCAATTGCTCCTTCTTCTCCCGGAGGACGCCCTGCGGAGACGAGCGTAGGGCGGGGACCACCCAGGGCCCTCGGGTGCACGTGCGAGTTCATCGAATCAATTTGTCAACGGAATGATTATTCGAACGCGGTCCCCCAACGCGGTGGGTACCCCGAGATGCCAGATCTCGCAGTGCTCCGTAAAGCAGGTGCCTCAATCACATACCTTTGTGCTCAGATATTGTAGCAGGTTTAGATGATCCCTCGAAAGGTGAAGACTTAACTTTCTTAAGTGCTTCTACATTATCGCTAGAATGAATGATACCTCGTGAATTTAGGGATATCATGAATCATTGGATAATAAATTATTTAATCAAACCGTTTGGTTGTCTGGGCATTTGCATCAAGAATATCGTGTGTTTACCTGCGAGAGAAAATATTAACAAGCGCAAATTAAATGTTGTATTGACTGGGGTGTATTTTGAACAATCGATTTTTACGATTTAATCTTCTCTTAACACGTTTTGCACTAATCCTTATAAGATAAAATTACAACTGGTTTTATGAAAGATTTCAAAAATTCCTTTTGCTTCGTTTCACACCAAACAGACATCACGTCGAGGGTCATCGTGCTGTCGTTGAGTCAGATTCATTTGAACGTATCGCGGACTCTCACGGGGCACACGTGTTCCGCGTGTGTGAGGGAGCGAGGAAAGGAAACACAATACGGTGCTTGTGGCTCGTAGTACGTGAGCAGCAGTTGTGCGACGAACGTGAGGCGATGGGGTCAAAGATTCATTTCACACCCTTCCACTCCGCCGCGTTTCGTGATTTTCAATTGCATTCTTACTTTAAAGAATATTTAGTCTCCCTTGAGAAACGCAAAAATTTTGTCTAACGTTACGTTTATCACAGAATCGAGGAGAATGTTAATAAAAGTTAAAATTGAGATGTTTGAATGATATGCTTCTATTCTTCCGGGTTTAATTTTTTGGTATATGTTATCAATTGAACTATATTTATTAACTATGGTTTACTACTTTCAAATTAATCAACCATTTAAATATTAGGAAATGAATATGAATAAATGAATATAATGGGAATTGCGTCCCTTCAATGGTGGTCCTACTTCTCTTTTCGATTCGCTCCTTATATACATAAAAAATACATGGCGTAACTCCCTCACATAATAGACGGTCAACTGTCCAATTGCTGGTTCTGTTGCGGGATTCAGACCTCCGAGAGCTGAAAGTTCTGAGGAATTGTGTAACTCCACTTGCACGGAAGTTGTAAACATCCCGACCTATCCAGTTGCTTGGGCTGGAGCTGGGATCGGGCAGGCCGCAGCAACGTTCGCCTGCAGCTGCCACGCCAGTCAGCCACGTTGACGTAAGTTAATGAAGGCCTTTCTCGACATCATATCATGAACCGTGCAGCTGACACGGAGAAGTCGACTGAAGGCACTTCACTTTGGCTCCTGACGAAGATTGTAGAAATCACTTTCAGGCTTAACCTTATTTCGCGCTTTTGCAAAATACGAAGAAGTTGTAGTTTCAAGAAGCTTAATGGGCTTACGTAGGTATCTGTCATCTACCTACCCCTTGTTACGAAAAAAGGTAAAAACAAGCATTGATAAAGAAAAGATCCCTTTTTGCTTTATCTGAAAAGAAAATGAAATTGAAATACTTTTTTAGTTTATTTATTTGTGTCTCGATAGGTAAAATATACAAACATTTCTTTTTTATAAATTTTGTTGGGGTCATTAACAATATTATTTCGCTGAACTATTCCGTTTCGTGATTGTTAGCATCTAAAGTTTTCGCTGAGGAATTCGAGTGTTCGTGTGTCGTGCGTGTGGATGAGAAGATTTGAATTGATTTGTTACGAATTACTATTTTCTTTTCTTTAGGTGAGAGATTGACTTCTCCTTGTGTGTCAAAATAACAAATTTTGTTGATCTCATCAATTCCTTCCCGCGAGGGTGACGGCTAAATTCGTTCAATCAGGTGGCTGCCTCAGTAAACAGCGCAGGGCGCTCGCGAAGACAAGAGACGCGCGCTATGCGTCCGCGCGGCAGCGAAAGCGTAACGCACGCGCGTGTGCGTTCAGCGCGCCATCCGGGCGGGTTGCGGAACCGGAAGCGGCCGGTGGCGCGGCGCTCCGCCGAGGCGCATCTCCCGGGCGCCCCGCCCACGCCCTGCACCCGCGTCGCTGGACGTTTCAAAGCGCTGGGCCAGGACGTAGAGGGAATTGGCAGCAGATTTTAAATGGAGACGGGCTTCTTTTCAGACGGAGCCCGTTATCCTCTGTTCATCACACGTTTGCGGGGTCGTTGGAACTGGGGTCAGCAGAACGTTACGTTACCCAAGACCCAACTTATGTTGTTGTTGTTGTTGGTGGTGGTGATTTTTTTTTCTGAGGACTTTTTTCAGCGTCAGGGGGATGTCGATATTTCGACTATCCGCGCCGTGAACCCACTATGTCACTCATGGCTTAACCTTTACTCTAGACACACACTTGCGGGCACCTCGGGCTATCACGACCCAACTTATGTATGCGAGATAAATGGCAAATATCTAAGCCCCAGAAAGGGGTTCGGCCAGTTCCCGAGGAAGCAAGGTATTGAACTTGTCAATGCTCTAATCACTTTAGTCATGTAGTGCGGATAGAATATGTTTACAGAATATAGTATTATTTTCTGTAAGGATTTTCCTGAATAAGAAAATTTTCATCAAATTTAAACTATTAAATTACAGCTCATTTGATGTGAAAGTTCGATTTGTGAAATCAAACGTTGCTGTTCGAATAAAGCCGTGTACGTGTTCGGGTTCAAGCTCTAAAATATTAACACTAATGCCCCTTCAATTTCTTTCTGACGCCCCTTGTGCCTTGGATTTTGTGACTGAATGTATCATTAAATTCCAGGCGTTCTCTGTAATTGACGTTATTAATCCTCGGCGTACAGACCTATTACTGGAAACGAGGTGTACATAAAATATGAAGCTTAATGTTATGCACCTACTACCCCATTCAACGCATTCCAGCCTCTTCTTTACAAAACAGGACCAAGCCATTAATGTCTCTTAAAAATCTTGTTTTTAATTGGGTAGTAATTTTGTCTGTCTGAGAAAAAAGGCTGCTTCCACTCTCTACTCTACACTTATGTATTTTCATATAAATTCATCATTACAGTTCCCTTTGTCGAGTATTAATGAAACTGTAAGATGAATCCCATAGAGCACTCGTATGTGTCAGTAAATGATTAAGAACATATGGTTAAAATAAGTAAAATAAAAACATGGTGATCCTGTTTCGGTAACTGGCCACAACTTAACATTAGCAGAATATGAAACAACTGCGTGTTAAGTTATTAACCTTCAGGATGAAGAAGACGATGCTTTGCAGGACCCACTTCGTATAAAGCCCTAAAAATAAATATATTAGGAGCTGCACTGAAAGGTGATAAATACAAAGGTTTCTTAAAACATTCTTGAACCCTAGTAGGTAGTGTCACCAAAGAAACGAAAATAAAGAAAAGAAAGAAAAAACAACTTATGTTGAAGAAATTTAAAGACTATGCAGCAAAGAGATATCGGGGTGGCGTAGTGAGCAACGCATCCTAGTAAATTGCGTTAATGAGGGAAGGGAGGGTTTGTCAAAATCAGTGCTTAAGTTTTTTGTTCCCATGGGACTTCAGCGAATCCAGCCTTGGTACAGGATGCGAATTGATGGGGAATACCGTGGATTGCCCCCCCCCCCATGAAGAATTTGATGTTTCCGGCTGAATAATTATTAATTCCTTCTTTTCGAGAACAAATAACCCATATGTAAGTATATCTCGCTTACGATTTACATTGTTTGAAATGTTCAAATTAAGAAAGTTGAAACATAAAATTATACTCAGTAGCATACTTAGTATCTATTCAGTCTGTGCCGTGTAAGGGAAGAGAATCTTAGATTTAGTCTTTTGTCGATAAGACACCCCCCCCCTTCTCCCACGGATGTTTGAACGTCACATTCTGAAGGAATCCTAGTTCACCTCCTACCTTGGTCTGAGGACATGAAAATGGCCAATCAGAAAAGCTGACCTATAACTTTCATCCAGTCGTCGGCATCCGTGGCGTCGTCACCAATTTGAAGTCGAAATGACCCCTCCGTCGGAACTTGAACCTAGGACCACCCAGTCCACGAAATTGCAGACTCGCAATTTCATACACCATCGCACACAAAGATTGATCGCTATAATTTAATCACTATTTTATTACTGTCCGCCAGTCGGCCCTAGAAATGCGCCACCGTAGTCGGTTACTTCTTTGCCCTCTCACAGATCCGCCAAGAGGCAAAAGCCACCCGTCGTGGCCGCGAGCGCTGCGTGTCAGGTAACGCATGCATGTGCGCATGCACGCACGTGCCTCCGTGCCCTGCACGCAGGCGGGTGGCGCGGGGACGTGCCCCCGAGTAGCGCGTGGGTGGGCGAGAACGTGCGCAAGTCACGTCGCGACGGCGTCGCCGGAGAAAAGATGACCGGCTCGTGGGAAGGAAGTGCACGCTCGCCGCGATGTGAACCCTTTCTCTAGGAGGGTAGGTCCTCTGACTCCGGTACGCGGAGTGCGTAAAGTCTGGAGCATATCCTTGCGAATCCCTTGTACTTATCCCCATGCGGGTTCTTCATTCCTCAGGTTTTCGCAATTTCCGCGATTCGTTGCCCGAGCAGAAGTGATGTCTTTTCCGAACTTTGAATTCTTCGATTAAAACATTAATTCCGTTGACACTTGGTCAGCTGGTCGGGAGCTTAAACGTCACCATAGTGACGTCACGATAGTGACGTTCAAACTCCCGATTGGTTGACAGCGTCTCAGCTGATCAAGTGTCAACGGACTTAAGGTTTTAACCAAAGTACAAAAATGTGCGTGTGATGGACTCTCATTTTGAAGCAAATACAATTAGCTCCAATTTCTGATATTGTGCCACGCTGAATTTTTAATAGAGCCACTATCGGCGTTAGGCATCATTTCGTTAATCGTTAATTGTAGTAATTGGAGAGTGGGGAGATATGCCATCTGGGTGACCTAGGGTGATTAAATTTAATAAGCGAGATCGGGGACGTGCTTTATGATTAAACAATAACAACAAATTTCGTGTGTCTACGAAACAATAATTATCCTTGATACAGTGTACATGCGTCGGATTCCTAAATAATTAGCGTGCCTATGGAATAGATTTTCTTCTTCAAAAGACATGATTTTTCGTTTTAAAAATATCGTTTAAAAGTTTAATTTTTACGTTTTGATGTCGGTCAAAAACTTAAAATAGCGCTGTAAACACTGCCTTTTCACAGCTGTAATTTTTAAACGAGCTTGTTTCGAAATAAAAGAGCACTGAATAAAAGCCATTTCCATCTATAGAAATGAAATGATTCGCGTACAACGAGCACTCCATAAAATACTACAGTACCGGCAGCGTATAAACGACAGTTCTCTCGCCACGTGCTGCGGTAAGTCATGTGACCTGCTTTGAAGCAATCAGCTTGGGAGGATTTGTTTACTTTCTCACAGCCAGGGTTCAGCGTTATCGCTCATCTGACTACACGAAATCGTGGAGGCGATAAAGTTCCGCTATGGCGAGGGTTAAGAACATGTTATCAAGACGTGTCGTTGCCTGTCAGTAGGTGTTGCTGTTTTGAGATTTAATTTATCTGCCATGTAGGTGGTGCCGCGAGCGTAGTAATGTGTGGCAACAGCGCATCGAACGGTCCGAGTCGCTTGTACGCTGGCGGTACTGTAGTCGTTGAAGGGGCTTCAGAGGAAGAGCCTTGTGCGCCATCCGGGCTAGCGCGCGTTGCGCCGCTTGATGTGACGGCTTCATCCGGGTCCAAGGAAAACGCGCGGCGCCGGGCGCGAGGCGCTGTGAGTGGCGGGGACAGCGTCGCTTTGAAGGGGCGGGGCGCGGTGAATGAGAGAGAGCTGTCACACGCGAAGGCCGCACGCCGTTAGCGCTTGCACTTCCTCTGGTTGGTGGTACTGGCGCCGGTGAATGGAGAAGAAACGCGGCTGCGCGCTACGTGCAATCGGCCCGTACGATATGTTTATTGGGGGGGATATGTTTATTGGGGGTGTCTGTTCATTAAATTTTGCACTAAAAACTGGAAAATGAATGTGGCGTTACCAGAAAGAGAAAAAGCTTTTCTTCAGGCGTAGCGACAGAGAATCGGGAATACTTTCGAGACAGCAAATTCAACAATCAAAATATTTAAAGCAACGAATTAGAAAAATTTGAACTGCACAGATGTCAAGTACAACAAACGAACACTACAGGACGAGTCCATAATGCAGTATTCTACTGAACTATAATATTAGGTGGTGCTGACTTTGGATGCATACACATACCACAACGTTAAAGTCGTACTATAATCTGGTTTTGGAAAGATTGCGATTTGCCATGTTTTCTCTCTGACATATTGTGACATTGCTAGTCAATCGCTGACGTGAATTTTGTCTCGTCAGCAATCGGCTATTAATGACGTAATTGGTTACGGAGGAAACTAGTGTCGGTGTTTATATGCCAATACACTAAAATATGAAGTAAAGTTTATTTCGATATTCCCGATTAAAATTAAGTTTAAAGAAATAGCATTTTACTACAGTTCATTCACTTATCTACTGGGCACATAGGTGAGAGCTTTTCGTGCGTAAAGAGTTTGCAAATCTAAAAGATGTTCAAACTATAATATTTTAGTTCGATGATGGGGTTAAAAAGCACCCAGAATCCGTTGTAAACCAGGGAACATTTATCGGATTCTAACGTGCTCGAGTCGGTCGAGTTCGAAGTGTTGGGAAGTGCCCCTTTTTATCACACCTATATGTTAACTAGAACTAACGATCCCCTTTTCACGCCCTAGACGTGCGCACATTTGGAGGTCGAAAATATGTTGGTAACCTTGTGAGCTGGTTTCTTACGGGTATTAGGCTTTGCGGTCACGAAAAGCAATGTAACTGTTTAACTTTTCTGTCATGTGTAATCTGTTCTCATAGGTCGCGAATTTTCTGGATTGGGCTCACAACTACGATTCTGCCTATTTTAATTACAGAATGTCGCTTTCGCACAAGCGTTTGGTCCTCTACTCGCACTCGTAAAATTAGATCAATACTAGTAAACAGTATTCACGAATTGATTTGCTGAACATTACGTACTAGGTGCTATTTGGCAATTTTGTCCCTGGGGGAGGAGCGCTCAAAATCCTCAGAGAGGTCGAATCAACGAATTGACGAGTGAAACGAAAACGTCTTGGACTTCGTAACATAGTGTGAATAATTTCTATGAATGTTTTTGGGAAAGTTTGCTTTTCGTTTGAACAATCCATGGTGTGGAAATCATAAACAGAGGGTAATTCTCGACATCCCCCCTTCCCGTGAATTCGCACCCTGATTACGTAAGATTAAAAAAATATCGAGAGAACCTTTAGCCTCTGGCCTGGTCTATCCCTTTCCTTACCTCCATGAGGTTGTCTGCAACATCAACGGCCCTAGAGAAAGAAGAGGTAGACGCGCCCGATTATACTGCGGTTTTAACAGAGCTGCCTCTCAATTCCACTCGAGAACCACCATTACAATGGCATTATGACGCGGTTTTTCGCGTCTTCCTCAGTCGTGCCGCTAGAGTAGCTTCATCTGCAGCACTGCTTGGTACGGTTGCGAGCATGCGACACCTAGCGGCACGACTGAGAAAGACGCTAAAAACCGTACCATTATGCCATCGTGGTATCGGGCCTTGAGTGGAATTGAGAGGCAGCTCTAAAACCGCAGTGTACAGAAAACGGGCGTTCGCCGCCGCGCCCTCCGCATCCCCGCAGCGCCCCCCTTTGACGCCGGGGGTGCGTGGCGGAGGCGCGAGGGCTCCCACGCGGCCATAGGCCACGGCTCCATTGAACGCGTCGCCTCCTCTTATTTACCTGCGCGCGGCGCGGCGCGGCGCGGCGCGGCGCTGCGCGGGGCGAGCGCGGGCGGGCAGCGCGCGCGCGCGTCCTTGGGCCGAGACACAGGGAGGCAGCGGCGGCGGCGGTGGCGGCGAGGAGGAATTCCTCCGTTGCCACATCGGACCCTGCGCGCGGCCACTGGGCCCTCCGCCGCCGCCGCCGCCGGATGCTGCGCGGAGCGGAGAGGAGCGCTGCCAGCGCCGGCCGGCCCTTCCGCCGCGCGCCGCCCGCCTTCCGGGTGGCTGCCCCTCGGGTGCTACCTGACGCCCACGCCTCGCGTGTTCCCACGTTGCTGTGGCGGGCCGCGGCGCCAGCTGGTCGAGGGCATGGCGCTCTGCTCCTCCGTCTCGCTCTGCCCCGCCCCCCCTCTTCTCACTGTAGTTTTGATCTGAAAGATCTGCGTTCACGGGAGTTCCGTCGCCTTTTCGTCGCTTGTTTCTCTACGTATGTTTTCGTCCATCCTTTCCTTCCGCCTTTTTCTAATCTATTCTTCCTCTCTTTTAGTTCTCGTTGTTTTCTATGTATCTCTTTTCCAATATCTTATCAATTTATTTTTGAACGACGCCTTCTTTCTGCTCCTTTAACTTCTGAATTCTATCTTGCTCCATATTCACCTTCTGTTCTCACCTCCCCGTTCCATAAACCTCCGTTTCAATTCATGTCGGAATATCCCCCCTCCCTCCCCCCTCTCTCTATCTCTCTATCTATATGTCTGTCTATCTATCTCCTTCTCTCTCCCTTCTCCTCCCTCTTCCAAACATATTTTCTTCAACTTATTACTTTTTTCTGATCTCTTCCTCTCCTTTTCTTCCTCTCCTCTAATAAATTGCTTTTTTTATTCTTACACGCCAAACCGCTCGTTTTCTCCCCATTTCCTTTTTTTCCTTTTCCAATACTTCTATTTCTTCAAGATTCCTTCAGGGAATTGCTTTGCCCGGGGCTAACATTCTTCCTTCCAAATTAGTTTAGCTAAATTTTATAATGGTTCGTTGGTAAATTTTTGACGAGCGTAATGAAATTCGCTGAGGGGAGCAATGCCTGGCAGTTTCTTCAAGGCTCTCAGGAGACTACTGTGTTTCTTCATTCATTCTTCCGCGATGCAGGTACAAGCCACCGGAAGTTGCCTACAATCTATTCCGACGCGTGTTATGCATAGGACAGGGCTGGGAGAGGGCTTAAATGCAAGCTGTAGATAGGTCTTAGTGACTCTCGTGCGTTACGATGACTCTGACGTGCAAACGATACCTTTGTGTCACATTTTCTACACCCTGCTCTGTTTCCATTCTAGCCGCGTGATATTGACTTGGTAACTTTCAGGAGCTTCCCGTCGCGACCGGGAATTGCGTGATGTCGCGGGGGCGGGGAGAGGGCTGTTTGGGCGTCTGGGACGCCCTTCCGGGTTTTGTCTTTCGGCTGCTGCCTCCACGTGGAAGTTCGCTGCTGACGCGGGAACTTTTCTGACGATACAGTCACTGAAATATTCATCGTACATACTGTTGTTGAAAACGCCCTGATATATTTTTTTTATATTTACGGCAGAAATAATAATAATAATAATAATAATAATAATAATAATAATAATAATAATTCTCTACTACAATGTGTATTATTTTTATCATTATTTACTATAATTACCGTCCGTGTACATTACAATTTAAATACTTAAATATGTCATTTTTATTTCCGGTTTTCTTTTTTCATTTACATCGAAATCTTTGGATTTTGGTTTGCAGAGTTATTGCAACATTTCAAATCTAAACAAATCCCACTATCATCAGATTTCGCACTCATAAAACATTGAATGTTTAGTGTTCGAAAATTCAATGGAAGTCGACTACATCGTTTACCGAATGTAAAATTAATAAGCGAAAGACATGGTTTTGAACAAATTGATTAATATCGTTGTGAACACATTTTAGAATTTATCTTTTCTTTGCCAATACCGTGTCTGTCCAGGCAACCAATTCTTTATCCATCTTCTAAACTAAATCGATATTGAAATTCTATGCGACGTACTTCAATGTAATAAAACAATTCCATTGTCTCATCCCAAATGTTTGCGATATCCTTAAGGTGGCTCCACACATTCAGCATTCGCCGAACTGAGAGCAACTGCTCGCGCATCTCGAGTAGTTGATGTGCTCGGCGAACGCTCGCTTCCTTTGATGTGTCCTTTCCTTGATACGCGGTGGGATGTTTCCTTTGATAGGCAGTGGGTAGGGCGAACACCGAATGATCGTCGCTCGCCAAATTGTGAGGAACTCATGCACACTATTCGCGATTCGGCGGGCGGTCGCTTGCTACTCGCCGAATACAGAATGTGTGGAGCCACCTTTAGGGAAATCGCGGGATTCATCTCATTAAACGAATTAGTCGGAGTTACTATATCTCAACTCTCAAATTATTCTGTTCGCAACTTTTTGAAGAAATTATTAGCTTCATGGGTGAAAGCAATCTTTCTTCCGTGAAATTGAATTCGTTCTTCATTTTCAGAACTAATATCGCGTAGTAATTTGTAAAATGTTTTATTATGTTCTGATGGAAAATGTCTCGGGTGATAGATGAACGGCTAGTTGCTTAACAGAGCAAATCGGTGATGTTTACAGAAGCATTGTAATACTCGAAAACATTGTTAGAAAGATGAATCCACTTTTGAAAAACAGTTTAGTCATTTCGAATGGAACTAAAAGAATGGGCAGGAATTGTGTTAGTACTGCGGAATGACTCGCGAGATCTCTTCCGAGGCTGCTCCTTGCACCCCGCTGTCGTTTCTTCTCTCTCCTTTATGTTCCCTCTTCTCTCCTCCTCGTTCGTTTCTATCTCATACGTTTCCTCTTTCTGCTCCTCCATTTTCTTTCTCCTCTTTCTCCTTCTTCTCTCTCATCCTCTTTCACTTCTTACATACTTTACTCTCTTCTTGTGTTCATTCTTCACCTGCTCCTTTCTCTGCTTCTCCTTTTCATTCCGCAGTTCCTTCTTCTCCTCCTCATTCCTCCCCCTCCTTCATCTCCTCCCCCTTCCCCGTCGTCTCCTCCGCATTTCACCCCGCCTTGTCTTTGTTATCTGTTTGTATAATTAAGCGCAGGGTAGCACCGGCGCGGCGGCGGAGCGGGGCGGGGCGGGGCGGCGCGGAGCGGAGGGTAATCCGGAGGACCCCACGGGACGGAGAGGCAGGCCCTTTCTCGTAAACAATAGCACGAAAACAAATTATGAAACCGCGCCGCGCCGCATCGGGCGAACAAATGGGCGCGGAACCCTTTCACGCGGCGCGGAGAGCGCGGCGCAGCGGGCGGCGCGCGGGAGGTTCGGCGATCCGCCGTCTCACGGCGCCCGCCATTTCACAGATTAGCGGCCAAACGCTCTCACAGCGGTCGGTACGAAAGCGAATGGTCGGTGAGAAATTGAGGTGTTGTAGCGGATCACCTGCGATATTTGCGCGATACGACGATACGGTTGAGTACGGGAGTCAGTTTGCGCATTTTCGTGAGTGTACTTATGTCGTTTGTCGTATGAACCACGTATCTTGAACATTGAATGCCGCTCACACAGAGTGACGTACACGTAACTCAGTCTTGAAATAAAATTTAATTTTGATTTTCAATTTTTAGTTGTTATTTATTTATTTATTTTATTTTACGTCAAAAAAACAGTTAAAAACTGCGTATGACGTGCTATGGGGAAAAGTGAATTGTGTGCACATTTTCAAAATTCTGTGATCCCTACACTAAGACATATACTACTTAAATTTTGAATTTTTGAAAGGGAGAAAAAAACTCCCATGTAATAAAATAACTCCCATGTAATAAAATCTATTTTGAAGGATAAACAAGCAATACATTTTGAATTTATTATTGATTGATTTGATTTTATTGTAACTTTTTTTTTTTGTATTCGACTCGTTTCTCGACATTAGAAAGGCATTGAGCAATGGTTCTACCTATACTGACTTTCTATAAAATCCAGGAGGTATTTTTTTCTATATCCAGTGTGTAATTTTGCAGTAGAAGCGACTATGATATTTAGTTTATCGAAATGGGGATTCAAATGATAGTGCTTCGATATAAGCACTCTATAAGACACATCTCGAATGTTAAGCGAATTATTTATCTCAGCGAGGATGCGAACAACTGTTTGTGACTCTTACAGTTTTTTCAAACGTTCACAATTCCAGGAGGTGTAGATAGGCCTAGGAATATTTCTGGAAAACTAAGAAACCTATATCGGATACTATCTTGATGACTGGATGGGTAATCGATGGCAAATTACGGCAACTTAGGGTTCATTTCTTGAGAATAGTCGGAATCGTTTTAAATATTTTTCAAAATACAATTATCTAATTATTTACGAATCCCTGATCCTTTATCGAGTGGAGTCGTTTGTAATTTAGACCCGCAAGTGCCTCGTAATGCAAAGGTGGATACTGCATTGTCGAGTACGGCGTGATTTTCCCACGATCGGCGCATGCGCTCACAAAGCATAGGAAGGCGGTGGACAATGCAGCGTTCCGTCCCAATAATGCGGTGGGGCGCTCGGGTACTAGGCAAGCGGCGCGGCGGCGGCGGTTCAAAGGGAGCGAAGGGAGCGAGTAGCGGGTGCCGTCATTCTCCCTTCGCCGCCCCCATGGCCTGTTGCCGCCAGTGCCTTGCCGCCTCCAACGTCCCGCCGCCTCCTACATCCCTTCGCCTCCTACATCCCTCTGCCTCCAACATCCCTCCGCCTTCAACATCGCTCTGCTTCCGTCATCCCTCCGCCTCCTACATCCCTCTGCCTTCAACATCCCTCTGTCTCTAACTTCCTTCCGCCTCCAACATCCCTCCGCCTCCAATATCCTTCCGTCTCCAACATCCCTCCGTCTCCAACATCCCGCCGCCTTCAACCACCCGCCGCCTTCTGTGTCCCTCTTCCCAACATCCCGCGCACCGCCCTCAACGTTCCGACACCCGCAACGTTCTCGATGTTGCGACATCCCCAACGTCCCGCTGCCTACATGCTTTCAATAGCTTCCTACCGCCACTAAAGGCTCGCCATCCCCAAATACATGCTGCTCTCTCCATCGACAATTCTTCCGTCATCCTCAATGTGCGTTAAAGTGAAATGCAGGAGATGGAAAGAAAAAGAACGAGAGCTTAAAATCATCAATGTTAAGGACGATGCCAGTATTAAATGGTTTTTAGGAACATTGTTGTGTATATTATTTGGTAAGTGTACGGAATATTGAATTAAATATGAAATATTTCTTTACATTTGGGACGAAATAGCATTTTCTTGAAAACTGACGGCGACTTACAAGTAAAATTTGGTTGATTTGCTCGTTCCCGCGTTACTGCTATGGCCTCCTTTACCGACAACTGGAAATGCTAGCAACTGGCTAAATAACCAAATCGAACTGCAAGTTTCATCTAGTCGTTGATACCCCTCTAGGGCGCACCAGTAAGCCAGTTGCAAGCGCGCGTTGGGCGTCCGTGTGCCGTGGGCGGCCGACCGCATATTCCGTCAGTCGCCGCCAGAGTGCTGCATCCGCCGACGCAACGCACGGCGCGCTGGCTGTTGTTGGGTGGGTTGCCTACCGCGCAGGCGCTTGGCGCTTCCCGCCTCGTGCTGCTCTGCCTCGTGCCTGTCACTTGCGCCCAAGGCTTCTCACATTTTGTAGGACATCTCTAAGATATTTTTGTATTGCGAAAAAGAAAAAAATGATGGCATTAAATACAATTGTTGTATTTTTTGTGTGTTTTACGTACGAAATATGTAGAACACTGATTTAGTTACTTGGTGGAAAGTGTGTCTCGCAGTTGAAAAGTTTGGTTACATTTTAAATCCGCAATATTTAGGTATTTGTGTATCCAGTAAATTTACAAGCTCGGTGATTTCATGCTCTCCATGCCGAGGAGCTGTCAGCACGTTCGGTACGGTGGAATCGAATTTAGAGTCTTCATTTCTAGCGGCGGAACTCGGGCCTTAAGACCTGCTGTTCCGTCTATTCTCGTAATTTGATTTAAGAGCAATGGAAATTTCATATTTTGCCGATAGAAATGATCAGTCTTAACTTTAGTCTGGAATGTTGTATATCTCCTATATCAATGGCAAGAATAGGGAATAGGATAATACAAATATACGTGGTTACTAAATGTACATTTAGATAGCTGTAATAAAAATAAATCACAGTATCCAAATTACAACCTATCATTCCCGCCCTATCCTTTGCAATCAATCTAATGAACTCTCAAGTTCTAGAAGAATCTCGTAAGATAACATTTTGTTTTGTTTCCTGAATTAGGAGTAATTTAGAATCATCCACTTATATAATTGAGTTAATTAAAGATAATATTTTATTTTCGGTACCTGACTGCAATTTTTGTAATCTCTTCTATAGAAACATACTTTAGCTGATTTAACATGAATCAAAATCGTTGGACTTTTAAAGTAAACATTTTACTTTTGGCCCTTTTTAACGAAGCAACTCTTCCAAAGGACACCATTTTCTCGAACATACACCATCTCTTCAACTTGCGCAGGAAACGCTAGATTCTTTTGCATCAGCAATGCTGACTTCTCTCGTGTAAAAGGCTCTAGACACATAATACATAACACCTGTATTCTAGTTATGGGAATCGAAAATTTTTATACCTTTTTTCAAACAGAAATCCAAAGGTTTTTGTCACTTAATGAAGTGACAAAAACCTTTGGATTTCTGTTTGAAAAAAGCGAGAAGTATTTTTGTAAAAAAAACATACAAACGAAATACTTAAGGTTAATGAACTCGATTTCCAAGCAATACTTTCAGCATTGCTGGGAAAATCGTATGAAAGAACTCCAGGGAAAAAAGACATAGACAGCGTCATTTAAGAAAGCGGGTGACGTGCACATTTTTAAATGTGCGCTAGATGTCGCAAATGATCTGCAAGAACTTGCGTTTCTTCGGAAAATTCCAGAATTCTTGGAACAGTTGCGCCTCATATGTGAAAAAAGTCTCACATCAATAGACTTGACAGGCAAAATAGATTTGTTATAAATATGCGCGTTGTTAAGATACTATAAAATAAATTATAGTTCTTGTTTTGGATTTCAATTGGATCTTACCCTAAAGTGCATGTTAATATTAAATTGATGTGCGAAGTTAAATGGACGTACCTCTGTCTCTTTCACGCGTATTGCTTGTCCCAAATAACCCTCCACATCTAACAGCGCCGTTGTTGCCATTTCAGAAAGAAAAACTTATAATTCGGAATGTTTTAAACTGACACATTTGTGTGGAAGAGTACTAAGAAAACTAAATTACAACGAATTATTTCCAGAATGACAAACTTTGTAATAAAATATTTCAAATATTCGCAAATGACACTACTTTTCACTCCCGTCAATACTTAACTCAATTTCTATTTAACTGCCTATTGAAATGTTTGATGTTGTGGGACATGCTGTGCAAAATTTCAAACGAGTTTAATTAGTTATTATTAATAATATAATTAAAATTGAATTAACTAGATGTAATTTCATCGAAGAAACAAGGAAAAGCCAAAGTACGAGGAAAATGCTCCCCACTGATTTAAACTACAGGACGCAAGCGAGAAAAAGTTATTTTGAGGTCTTGCAAAGCCACGGCAACCAAGTGCCAAAAATGTATTTGGAAAATCAATGAAAAGTGTATGAATTTGTTAGGCTATGAAATAAAATCACAAAAGTAATAAAACTGCATGGAAGATTTTTGAAACATAGCTCTTTTAATTGTGTATTGGCGCCAATTTATATAATATTTACTCAAAACCTTTCTTTCGAAAATTTTGGTACTATCTCCTGTGGCTCCTTTGGCTTCAACAATTGATAGGCAAACTTTCGGAAAGAAAAGGACGTGGTCACGGGACACTGCAGTCGGCTCTATAGGCCCATTCACAATGCAATCACAAACATAAGCATAACACACAGACATAGACATTAACACAAGCGAAGAGTTGGCGTGTTCACAATGTGGAACATAAACATAGGCAAAATAAGAGTTTCTATTGGCTATGAGACGCAGCACACGAATCGACACGAATAGTTCGCCTATCGACTTCGATACTCGATTTTGAGTTAATGAACTGTGATTGGCTCATCCCTTGTCTGACATAAGCATAAGCACAGAAGCTTGAAGCTTGCAAGCTCTTAAGTTAACGTCTTACGTGTTATGCTTATGCGAACGCATTGTGAATGAGTCCACTTGTAGACGTAGTCCTAACTTTTATGTTAACGCCATGCTTATGCTTATGTTTGCATTGTGAATGGGCCTTATATCTGTGATCTACTGTACACCTTTCCATACATTATTCCTGGCGATTAATACATGACAGCGGTCTTACCTACGTGTCTGATTAAGATTATCGCTTAATTTGTTGTTATTTAGCTCAATGCAAACATCATGCATTCCACAATAATTTGTATATGTGAGATTCGCGGCGTTTACTTACGTAACATTTTACAGATCTTCATAATGCGTAACCTCATCTCGAATAAAAAGTGTTGTATTGTATTAGCTTTATTTGTATTGTGATAAGCCATAAACCCTTTCCTTCATTCCCATTCATTCACAATCATTCCCTTTTAATTCATTGAATCTTTGGGATATATTTCATTAAATTATGATATGAGGGATCTTCGTAGAAAAATGACTTTTATAAATAAGAATCTTATATTCATTAAATGAACCAATTCGATTGTCTCTCAGAAGCTGTAGGAAAGTTACATAAGAAAAGTTCATGTGCACTGTAAGAAAAATCGAAACCCCCAAAAATGTGGTTTCATGTTGTTCAGTACTTCCTCTCCAAATAGATGAAATGGGGAAGGTTTACAAATTCTGGAATAATACAATCACCATTCACTTGAACACATAGTTATATATGTTTCTGAAAATGTAATTAAAATGTTTTATGTTTAGTACATAAAGTACTAATACAACATGTATGTTGTAGTGCGCTATTGGAGGCTATCCACATTAATTTAAAAATTTAATACATCACAAATAATTTTAATTACTGAAATTTTTGTAAATGTTCACAAGCGGTAGGGCAATTGGTAGTACATTACGTACATACACATTCGCTTATCTTTACAGTTAGAAATACCATGTTGTTACTATAAAACCAGTTAGTAATAGCAAGTGATAACAAATCTAGGGCCCACTACCTTTCAATAAAGACAAATACGAAATTTGGTTTAATAGAAAGCTCTTTTTTAAAAACACGAAAACCCATGGCGTTTTAAATATATACAAGATATAAAATAATACGTCACAATAATTCATAAATATGAATACATAATTAAGGGGACAATTGGGTTGAGCCATTGGTACATTTTTATTCAGTGCTTTGGAGCGTACAAAACCACGCTCGCCTTGCGCCGCGCAGGAGCGGGAATCAGGCAATACTGTTGGCCATTTACGTAGTTTTGCTTTGTAAGGTTGAGTCACTCTATAGATAGTGATATTAAAACATATCCCTGGGTTAAAAAAATCTCTAAAAGTGAAATAGGAAAATACTCCAGTCCGTTATTAAATCTTTTTCTGTATTGAGAAGACGATGTTCGAACGTGTTGCGGACGGAATAGGAAGTGAAAAAGGAAAATACTCCAGTCCGTTATTAAATCTTTTTCTGTATTGAGAAGACGATGTTCGAACGTGTTGCGGACGGAATAGAAGGGAAGTCTTGCTGCGCGCGTCTCCGCAATGGCTGAGCTCTGCAACCCGCAGAGCACGCCGGTATAACGGGCCGCGTCCACAAGCGCCTCAACCGCATGTCCCGTACTTGATTCGATGACATGTTTTGAATCGGTACCTGCAACAGAGCATAGAGGAGATACATCGATATTATCAATCAACAGATACTTTTAATACCGAATGGTATTGGTAGGATTTCAAATCGAAGGAAATCGTATGTAAGGACCGCTGTGCATAAATTATAATAGTTCTTTTCTTTGGACGTGCTGAAACTAGATTATACACGGTGTCAGAGAAATAAATTCCCAAAATGTGTTAGCTAGTTTCTAACGATCGAATTCAATGACCTATATTTTCCTACTGATATCGACATTGTTGATTTCTATTATATTTTCGATTTGACTGAATCCATCAATTCCATTGATCTCACAAAACCAAAATATCGATTACTAAATATGTTGAATAAATTTAAAAATTAATGCATTACTTCACTAACAGAGCCGAAAAGGAAAATTAATAAAAAAGTGAACAATTCTACTTGAGATTCAATTATTATTATTATTAAAGGGAACAGTTGAAGCAAATGTATCAAAAAACTGATTTCACACCGTTACATATTATACCCAGAGTCAAAAGGCGTGATACATCATATGACAAAATAAAAGCAAAATAGAAATAAAGGAAATTAAAACTAATCAAGAAATAAATGTTTTTTTGCGTGGGTGAAGAGCTAATTTTTTGTAACTAATTTTTAAAGAGAGGGAGAGTAGTTAAAAATGGTCCCATTTTACATTTTACGATAGTTTTTGGAACGACTTGTATACTTACATTTTTGTATTTACTGTTGCAGCCGGCAGCGCTGAGGGAGCTGCGTCGCTGGACGTCGGAGGAGGCGCTGGGCGACGTGACGGTGGCGCCCGACTGCTCGCGGCTGCCCGCGGCGGCGGCGCTGGCGCTGGCGGCTGCGGCGGCGGCGGCTTCGGCGGAGGCGGGCGCGGCGGCCGCGGGCGCGGAGGGCGCGGACGGCGCCGACCACCGCCTGCCGTCGCCCGAGGAGCAGGCGGCGGCGGTGGCGGCGCGCTTCCCGGGCGAGCTGGTGGCGGTGGACGTGAGCGGGCGCGCCTTCCGCCGCATGTCGCTGCTGCGCCGCTCGCTGCTGGAGCCGCGCGCGGCGGGCGCCAAGGACGCGGGCGGCGGCGGCGCCGGGGGCGCGTCCGAGGGCGCCTCGCGCACGCGCCGCCCGCGCAGCCGCCGGCGCAACACCATCGCCGGCACCGACAGGCGCGAGCTGCGGCGCGCGCTCGCGGGGTGAGTCCTTCGCCTTTTTCCTCGCCCTCCTACACCACCCTCTTCTGAGATGCGGTTCAGGGCATCAACTGATGGCACTGCAGGGCCTCTGCACGTGAGGTCCTAGGTTCGAGTCCCGACAGTGGCAGGATTTTAGTCACTAGCTACATAGCGAGGTCGAATTCAGTCACTGTCTGGAGGAGAATGCTAGCGGCCGGCTTCTCTGGTCGGTAGTTTCTTCGATCAACACCAGGCGAATGCCCGAGCAGTACCCTAACAAAAGGACCACGGACTGCGTGCAATCTTTCCTCCCTCTTCCTTATCCTATCCTCACCCACTTACTTACACACACTTGCATTTTCATGCCCTACACTACTACCACACAAGCCGGGAAGACCGGTCGGGAGCTTCCCGAACCCGATAGCCGACGGGCAGGTCGGCGCCGGATCTCGCCATCCAGCAGGGAATAAACAAGCACTACACTTGTGGGACTAATGAACGTAGCAGTTGATGTGCTTGGAATCACTAATCAATTAATAAAAAACACCTGCTATTTCCCGTCTGTTTACTAATATAATTCTGTTATAAATATAACCTTTTTTTCATTGGTTTTCTTAATTTCTTCCCTCTTTTCTCTCTGTACTTCTTTATCTTTTATATTACATGTCTTCACTGACGTCATCATATTTACTGTTCAGTTAATATTTTATTTACTGTCTTTGTGTTAAGAATTTCTTGAGCTCTGCAATCAAACTCAGCATTTTTTTCTTCTGTGGTTGCTAAATCTATGAAATTAATAGTACTTACACTTAGTTATTTTTTAATAATTCATATGATCATAATGTTATCATGTTATGTGACAACTATTAGTTCAGTTCTGATTTTGGAATGTTGTACATATTACAGTGTACAAAGCTTAGTGTCATAGTTTAAATGAAGTTGGATAATTATTAACAAACACTGAATTTAACTTTCTGTGTAATTAAGGCATGTTTTGGATCAGAAAATAAAACCTTCCATCTGTGATTTTGATTTCTTATATTTTTGATTTCTTTAACCAAGATTTAATTTACTGACTAATGATTGACTACAATTTTTAATGAAATTCTTGTAATTCAAAAATTATAATTTACAAAATAATATTATGCTTAAAATCAAGAAGCCTGCAGTTAGACCATGACCAGTCTACCAGTCAAGACAAATGAGATGTTATTCGATGCATCGCAGATTCCTGATGGAAATTTGATCAATTTTTTGGAAGATTCACCCAGAAAATTCTAAGAAATTTTTCTAAACATGTGTTTTTTGTTGTTTTTAAGATACGAAAATGTGTTTTTGGTGACATATGGCACCTACAGAGGTGATCAATATCTCATTTGATTCCTTTTGATGAAGCAAATCAGTTGACATGATTCTTAGCTGGTTCCCTCTAGGATATTCAGGAAAAATCAAAAAAACGTGTTTTTTTATGGTTTCAATGTACCTACTAGTGCATTGGTAAAACGATGAATTACTGTTCTCTCTCTCTCGCTCTCTCTCTTTCTCTCTCTCTCTCTCTCCCGATATTTACATGAGGACTTCATTCATCAGATTGATTAAGTAAATATTAAAGCTAATTTTGTAACACAACAAAAATGTAAACAAGTACTTCAATTGATAGATTTTCATGTAACTTTGTGTCTAGAAATAGCTAGCAACTACAATCTGTTTAAAATTGATATTTATTTTCAACTTACAAAGCACAAATTAAATTTTTAAATATGAAAATACCTGCCAGAGGTGCCATACTAAGTTAGTTGTGTAAATATTGAGGTTCATCATTCAGATATGAAGGATTCAGTAATATCTTCGGAATGTGAATAGTACAAACAGTCAAGGAAACCTTATGATGTATTAAAGTTTTTCTATTGTTTCAGGGAAAACCAGGATGAAAGTGAAGTTAGGGGTCTGTCACTGGCAACAGCAGATGACTCAGCGGTGGGTGGTTCTAGAAGTGATAGTCAGAAAATCAAGGATACTTCTTCTTCTGAAGGCATAAAAGCACATTTCAATTCCTTGAAACAGTGGGGCAAAGGAAAATTGAAATTAATAAAAGGGAATAATACAAATGAAAATGGTAGTAAGGTGATAATAGAGCCATCAGAAGAAATCAATATATATGAGACAGTAACAGTCAAAGGAAAGAAAGCTGATTTGAAGAACGAGAAGAAGGCTACTGTATTGGGTTCCTTACCTATATCGACACAGTCAGGAGCAATGAACATGGCTGTGAAACTACGACAACGACAAGCACGAACGGGCAAAGATGATGCTGTACATTCTTCATCGGGTAACTGGAGTGCCAGCTCAGAGAGTGGACGAGCTTCCATTGGCTCAGAAACAACACATCAACCTAAATCCACTACCACACTCTCTTCTGCTGCAACTTCAAGTAATTCTCTCAATCATCATCATCCTTCATCCTCTGTAGGTAGTCGAAGAAAATTCCTAAACACTTCTACTTCCTCTTCTGTTAGTGAAGGTACTCTCACACCTGATATTGTTTCTGACTTCACTGTTCCTTTTGTTGATGATGGGGAGACAAGCTCTATATATTCTTGTGATACAGAAGGATATTATACTTCTTTCCATTTAGATAGTGGGCTGAAAACATTGAAAGAAGAAGAAGTTCTTTCAACTCCACAAACTCCATTGCATAGCACTTCAGCATTATCAAACTCTCCAGGACGTACAAATAGTACATTAACTGCAGAGAATGAATATGAACTTTTTGGAAAAGGCTCAACCAGCACTACTACCAGTTCTGCCGGAACTGTTTGCACAACTCTTTTGGTTAGCAATAACGAAAGCAACCTCTCTCTAGCTCGAGGCCCCACAGTTCCTGAGAGGAAAAGTTCTCTGGACCAGAAGGAGAATGGTATTGGAACTAACAGCCAGATGGTTGTAGCCATGGTTCATAAACAAAGAGGATGTGAAATGTCTGAATCTCCAGACAGTGGTCACAATACATCTAGCTCACCAGTTGACTCAACGAGCAGTCCTCATGGAACCCTCACTGGGCGTAGTTCTGAATATGAGTTCTCTGAGTCAGACTTGGAAGGTGTTGACAGGCTTGAGCGAATTCGTGTCAAGACAACTATAAATTCAAGTCGGATTCCATCCATGTGTGTCATAACACCACCTCCATCAGATGATGAGACAAGCCTTAGCCAATATGTGCCTTCAAATAGACATAATGCTTCAGTGCCTTCATCAAATCCCAAGAATAGAATGAGTTTGCTGGAAACTGACTTTGGAGCCAATATAGTACACACACAGGAAAAGAATTTATCACCATTTGCTAAAGCTAGTGAAGAAACGTCTAAAGAAATGATTTCTGAGAAGAAGTCAACTTTTACTGCTTCAAAGCATGCAGAAGATGAATCAATTCAAAATTCAGTGGCTCCTTCTACTCTTCGACCATTGCGATTTTCTCCCAAATTTGCTCATAAAGATTCAATTAAGAAAGAAAACAAAACATCATCTCAGTCTGATCAAGAAAGACCAGATAACTTTAGAACATCATTACTTCCTCCTTTTAATAATATGATTGGTAAAATGAAAGAAGTTTTGTCATCAACAACTCGAAAGGACTTTAGTGGTATATCATCAACTAAAATTGACAAAACGAATAAAGATTCTGGTGATTATGTCACAATATCCAAAACAGTGAGTGATAAATCTTCTCTACCTTCCCCTGTGGGAAGTCAAGATGCAAGATCTTCAGAAGTTCCACCAGGTGTTGATACGGAATATGTATCATTAAATGAACTACCTGTTGCTCGAACTTCTTCTACTGCAAACATATTAATTTCACCATCCAATTCTTTAGAGCGTAAACGACGCCAAGGAGCTCGTGTTACATTAGACTCTGAAGGAAAAGTTATATACAGCTCAGACAGTTTGCGCCGAAATAAAGCCTCTCATACTACATTTGAACCAGGTCCATATGTGAAAGACACTCTCACCTCTCCAACAGCCAGCCCATTAATGTTGCATAGGGTTGCAAAACCCAATATTCGACCAGTCTCTTTGTCAAACCATGGAGGAAATAATGTTCTCCCTCCTGCTGTATCAAAACCCCTCTCTCCTACTCCAGACAATAGACAATTCTCTTCACCTACAAGAACTGCCTCTCCCATTTCTCCGAAATTAGGAAAAGTTATAATACGTGCTGGAAGCAAAAGTAATGCTAGAGTTACTTCACCTGTATCCTCTGGACCGCCTGTAACATCAAATCACCCGGTGTCTCCACAGCCAACACGTGGTGCTTATATTAAGATGAAATCGCCTGATGAGCATCTGCAAAGGAGTCTCAGCCCTGGACAATCAACACTACCAGGCCCCAACGTGCAAGAAGAAGGTAAGATTCCCTCCTACACCCCTTCCACCAGATTAACTACTTATTTAATGCAGAGGAATCCCTCTTTGTACAGACAAATAAGTGAATGTGAACAAAACGCAAAAGTTAAACGCAGTGATAGTTACAGAATGGCAAATTCCCCTTTCATGCCAATTAGAAAAATTAATAACATTGAAATTGCCACAAATACTGCAAGTAATCCTCTTCCACTGTACTCTGAAAGGGAAATGGGAAGCACGTTTAAGAAAAATGAATTTTCAAATGAAGATGGAAAAGCTCTTCAGAGGTCTATTCAAATGATTGGTAGTCGGTCAGAAAATGAAAAGCTCTCTATAACCTCTTCAGGTAGAATTACTAGTTCAACAGCTTGTAAAGTAGATGGATTTGTGTCACCTCTTAAATATGGACAGGTGCCTCAGAATGTAGGAACTTCTCACAAAGAAGAAATTCAAAAAGTCATTAATCCAAATATTTTGGGCAGAAAATTTTATGGACCACAGGTTAAAGTGAATCCTAATCTATTTGATGCTAATGCTTTGAATCAGCCAGCAGTCTCCAAAGACACTGTGAGTGTTGGAATTCTCAACAATGCAGGTAATGACACAGAAATTTGGTAATGCACTGTTTAGTTTATAATGCTTGTTGAATGGAAGCAGTGCATAGCATGTGCAATTGAGTAGATGCTAGTAGTTTTGGAGTTTCTTACCCACCATACCATCTTGCATTTATCTTGCAGCAAAGCATTTATTGAAACCAGTAGAGAAGAGAAATTTATAAAGATAATGTTTAAAAATTTGCAAATGTGCAAATGTGCAAATTTTTAATTGCATTTTATTAATTAATATGAGAAATTTGATTACTTATATTGTAGAAACTCTTCATAATAAAATGATTATCATTCTAAACCTTTTCCGTTAAATACATTCTAGTAGCAAGCTTTAATATTATCACCTTTCTCCTCCTCTGTTTCTTTTATTTTAAATTTCATTTCTCTTAATATGTTATTTATCTAATTTGTGGTCTTTCAAGTATTTTCTTACATGAGACTCTTTAAGAATACTTACTTGTTTATTCCTATTCTTTTTCATCCGTTTTTTTGTTCATTCTACAGGAGAAACTCTTTCCTTTCTCATTAAAATATTTTATTACAAGGTTTCATATTCAATGATATACTTATAAAGCACCTCTCTACATTCTTTACTATCAAGACATCAACCTGAAATTGAAACCATTAAACAAAATAATTCAGTAGTGAGTCATAAAATATTATCGTTTAATTAAATTTATTGCTGAAATTGAAACCGAATGGAACAGTTTCAGTTTTTAAAGGGTCTTCATACTTTTGTACAACTTGTTTCACTGAGTTCGTATCAAATAATTCCTATAAAAACTGAAAAAATCTTAGTCAGTCCCTTTGGTAATATTTATTTCAAACAAAGTAATAAAGTTAAAATAACATAACATGTTTTAATAAGTTGATAGGAAAACTGTTTAGAAATTTCTGAATCAAAACCAAAACTGAAATGAATTGTAGTAAAAAACCAACAAAAACACCTCAATATTTTATTATCCCGAACCAGAATGTTATTTAAAATGGTTTGATGTCTTGTTCGTTACAAGAGAAATGATTTCCATTTTTTTACTAATGTTTTTAATGTTGGATATTGTGTTAGAAATACTAACAAATTTACCAGTCCTTTAAAGTTAAATAACTGTATAATCTAATTGAACTGAATTTTGTGCTTGTTAATGTATCCTTAACTCTTTCTGTACCAAATTTCTCAAGCCATTTTTAATAATTAGTCGTAAAGAATGCTTTGCTGCGCTGAATGTTGACATTATAGACTTCTATAAATGTTTTCTGCATGATTATGAAATGCAATGAATATGCATGTGAATGAACTTATCAGTCAGCTAGCAAAGATTGTGCTGTCTAATGTAGTTTTAGTTTTTTCGATTGAGCAACTTCATGAATTAGCATTTTACAGTGTCTGTTGCATACATGTGTATGCAGATTGGTTTATGCTTTATTGTCGGAACAAAAATAGTTACAAAGCTTGAAACTATTATTTCTGCCTAACTGCTTCCAAATCAATGATATAGACTTTCTACGCCAAATTGATATGTCACTTTTCATTCTGCTCAAAAGAGCTACAAAAAACAGTACAGATCTCACTGCTTTACTGAAGCAGTAAGTAGTTCTCAACAAAGTAAGAACATTCCCCTATCCGCTATAATTTTCTTCCAATAACTTTTCTTTTTAACCTAAAATAACTTGTCTTTATAAACTTAAATTTTGAGGCTCTTCTTAACTTGCATTTTTTCTTTACTATTGACTGCGTAACAAATGTTAATTTTTATTGTTTTTTTTATATTTTACATATTGAATATTATGTACTATTGTTCCAAGGTGCCTAGAAGAAACATGTATTTTAAGGAGGCATGAAGTTGAATGTTTTACAAAGTGGATGAGTGTGTTCAATCTTTGTTCTGTTACTTATTTATTTCTGTAACAGACACAAAAGATCTTCATGAATATTAGCAAAGATCTGTACATTTAGTATTTGTAATTTTTTGAACTCAGAGATTGCATTATCAAACATTTTTATAAGTCACCATCTCTCCATGCATTGATGATCAATCAATGATACGATTGGGTTGAGATGATAAATGGTACTGAACCTTTTTGCTTTTTGTTAAAAATAAAATTGTCATAAATACATATTCAACTCAACTTGAAAATTGTAATAGAAATTTTTCTAATCAATCAGATACATGAATTGTGAAATGTCACATTCCAAACTAATTGTAATTAAGGTAGTGAATAGGTTTTAAGAGAATTGTTTGAAAAGTTACCTTTGTAGAAGACATGAATCATAAACAATCTAGTGCCTTATGTTGGATGTAAATACTGTGTGAATGATTTTGAGGAGAGTATAGGCTAGCTTGTTTGGCATTTCTCACTTATCTGTACTAGAAGTTCATTTAATGCTAAATTATATTCTAGGTGTCACTGTTGCAAATAAAATATCTTTTCTTTGGATTAGACCATGTAAGAACTAGACTTTAATGAAAATAAAAGAAATTTTTAAAATTGCATTATGGTTGGTTGTAGTTTTACATTGCAAAAGTATTATAATACAATAGATGCACTGCATTACTGCTATAACAATTTTTTGCTTTTGATTATTCAAGATATGCAAAATATGCATGATATAAAATTTTAGTGACTACTAGAAAATTACAGAAATGTCAAAAAGAACAGATACTGGAACTGCAATAATTCTTAGCTATTGTGTATAATTTTGAATGTTGAATATCTTCATCTACTTGTGTAATTTTTATAAGATCTTCTAAACCTTTACATTGATTTTCACTTGAAATACATGTCTTCTGTCAAGTTTATATTTTATGACTTAGAAGTTAAAGTTTTACATAACTTGTATGTAATTTTGTATTATATTTATTCTATTTTTGTAGTAAGAATGAGAGATATTAGAAAGTCTGTTTAATTTTCATTAATTATACAAAATTTTAATGAGAGCAGCAAGTAAATGTTTGTATGACAAATCTTATACCATATGAGAAATATTTATGTGTAAATATATGAAGCCTTGTTTACAAAATTATGGAGCAATTTTCATTGCAATACTCTTCAGTGAACCATCCTTCTCTATATTTTTTCCATGATTTTTGGTTCTGTACTTTTATACCTTCTTCCTCACAGAATCTGACAGTCTCACTTTTCAGGTTAAGATTAGTTAGGAAGAAATTGTGCAGCTTCATACACTACAGATCCTTAAAGTGTTATGTACATATAGATGATAATACATTCTGTTAAATAACACATTAATATCTATAGGGTAAACAGTACTTACTTTGTGGAGTCATAGAACATATCTAGCTGCATGAACATTACCACTTATGACTCAAAATCTTCTTTCTCAATTGATGTGTATCTTCTTGATTTCCTATTATTTATTTTTTCTATTACAACGATGAAATTATTACCAAAAAATAAAAAGTGACAATCTTTTTTTGAGGTTGCTATCACATGGGTGCTTTGTATGAAAGAGATGAACATATATAATGTGTTATTAACAGATTATTTTAACATCGTTGGTTGTTAAGTAGTGTTTTTGTAAATTCTCAATAGTAGAGATTTTCATGTTTTGTTATCAAGCGTAATATATTTTACTTCTTCCTGTACAAAAATGTTAGTATAAATTAGATGTGACAAAAGGTAGAAAAATTTGCATTTTTGTTTAAGATCAAATGGTGTGTTTTATGTTTTGTCTGCACTTTGAATAGTAATATGCACATGAAGCACAGATAGTATGTATGAAAGTGTTAGTTAATGCATAGCTGCACCCAGTAGTTGAAGCATAGTACAGAGCATGAGTGTTACAACCAAGTGCATTACCATATATTCTGTGCCGAACATCTCTTAGAACAAAAAAACAACAATAAAAACCCAGAGACCTTTTTGAAACAGGCAGAGTTTAGATACAAGTAATACATTGTAATAAAACATATTAACACCTTCACTTTGTAACTCAAGCGAACAAAATGTGTTTTCAACAAAAAAAGTCTCTAAAGGATAATAAAATGAAGCAAAAATCAAATTAAGTTTGCTGACTTTAGCATTCACAATAAATTTGTCAATTTCAAATATAAGCACTATCACTGCATTTAGATTGAGCATTCAATAGAGATGAATTGACATTCTCTCATGATACTACATTTTCATTTAATAAATTAGAGATACTAAGGTGTAATTCCATAAGTAAATGAATAATAATAATAATAATAATAATAATAATAATAATAATAATAATAATAGTTTTTATAATAATAATCATCATCACCGTCACATAGTGAAATAGCTTAGTATTTCATACCATCATTACGAAATTGGCAAAGCTCAATTAATTTAATCATAATTAATTTCTGTATAATCTAGCATTTCTAGCTCATTTCTTTGATTACGTTGTCAATTTTAAAAGTTCTGTGAATTTGCAATATTTCTAAATTGAAATTGTGTCTTTCAAAAATTATATCATAAGTGACACATAAGATACCTTAATTTTCAAACTATTTAGATTCCATTCTCTTTTAATTTACTGACAATCAATTTCATTTGCATGTACTATTTCTGTTTAACAGGGAAATCTGCACTTCATGCCCATCCTCCACAGTATGTGGAACCTCCTCCAGTGAGACAAGAAACGAACATGAGGGAACATTTGAGGGAAAACTTTGCTTTTGGTTTGAAAGAGCAATTAAAATTACCATGGACCCATCAATTAGATCAACAATATAATGGAGTTTCTGTTAAAAAACACACAATACAAAATTTACATCCCATGTATCCCAATTCTTCAGCATCAAACAATTGTGATGAATTCAACATGAACCACATGCAAAAAGAGTACCACAATGTTCCCAGACATGGTGCTTATTTTACTAGTCAAAAGGCTCCAATGTACTATTCATATACTGCTAAGCAGAACTATCCAGAAGAAAACACATTCTCAAATAAACACACAAAATTTCCAACTCCAGCAACAATTCCGTCAGTGCCTGATAGTTGTAGTCCACTCTCACATAGAAAACAAAACAGTAGACAACATGATACTGTTCATTCATCAACACCCACAAAAAATGGGAGAAGAGATTCACTCTTGGAAATGAGCACTGTATTATCTCCCATTCAAAAATGTGAATATAATACACACTCTGCTTCTGTTAAAAATGGGCATGTTTTTCAGCCAACAGACAACCAGTTGGAATATGATAATGGAGCAAACTCAGGAAATATGCCTGGATCATTGCAGTCCAAAACTTCAATGACAGCTGAAGAATTATTTGCAGCAATCCACAAGTCCAAGAAAAAATTGAATATTAAAGCTGACTTTGACAGCTACTATAGAAGTGGTTCTCCTTCTTCTTCATCTGTAAATAGCCTTTCTCCTGGCAGTTCAGAATCATCAATAAACGGAACAAGAAGTGTGGGCAGCAATGAAATTGGTATTGAAAATACCAGTCGAAATAGGCATAGCTGGTCACCGAATGCCAAACAAAGTTCTGAGTTCCAGACCTATCAGGTGAACTCCCATTTTCATCCTGCAGAATCAAAGCAAAGCAGAGCTAGTGATAGATTAGGTCCTGTGCAACAAACATCAAGAAATGATTTCAAACGATTACTACTCCAACATGGTTCAAAATCAAACGGGCTTGGGACATATAGAGGAAAGCTGTCAGCAGTGGAACAACTAAGAATGTCCCGACAACAAAGGAATATGCCTCAAAATGGTAATACTGTAAATGGTGGATATCTGCCTTTAAGCCCCTCTGATAAACGTTATAATGGACCTAAATTATTACCTTCTCCTCGCTCTGCTGCTGCATGGCGGTTTGCATCACCAAGAACAGACATTCTCTCCTCGACAATATTAGAAGATTGTGCTGAGGAAGAGAAGGCATCTTGCTCACAAGAAGAAAATGATGGGCAATCTAAAAGCTTAACAATGACTGCAGAGAGTAGCCATAGAAATATGTTAAGTAAAGATGCTGCATTAACTATTTCTGATAAGCGAATTACAGATCACCTGGATGTATTTAGAAAGACAGAAACACTCAACACTTCTCACACACCATTGACATTTTCTGCTAAGAAAACACCCTCAAATCTCTCTTCTAAAACCCCAGGAGAGACATTTGGGAACAGTACACATTTCAGAACATACATAACAAATAAGAGCACTGTATCTTCAGCTCCTTTGTCACCATCAAACGTCAAAGAAAATGTAGACACCAATAAACCAAATTCACAACAATTCAGTTCTCAATATAAAATAAATTCCCATTCTTTACCTGAATCTCAATTAGCCAACATGAGGGCTCGTCAATTGTTCATGCAGCAACAAAACAGTTTCAGCAATAAAGAGACAATCATTACACCACCATCTGCTTCCAGAGTGCAAATAGCAGTAGAAAAACAGAAGCAAAACTCATACAATTCCCGTGGCTCTCCAGCTAGGTCCATTCTGGCTCAAATTGAAAGAAAGAGCCCATCACGAACAACTCTGGAAACAGCTTTATGAAGAATTGATTTTGGTGTGAATTAAAATGATGTGGACATTTTTAAAATCTTGCATTATTTTGACAAACCCATTAATGTTCATTTGTTTTTGGTCTTTGTTTAAATTGAAGTAACCCAAATCATAAATTCATATCCTTTCCAAGAAAAACTTCAACTTTCTTCAAATACTCAAAATGAAATTTAATACAAGGACACTTGTAATTTGAGAAAACCAGATAGTGTAGTATGTGATATGAATTGAAAGTGTTATGTATATTAGCAGTACTATAATATATTATCTATTTATTTGTTAATAATTCAAATAATCATAAAGCACACATACAAGCATCAGATGCAAATAGAATTATAGCTATTGCAAAGTTTAGAAGAGATCAGTTTCTTTGTAGATCCTGATATGATCTGTAAGAAGCATATGTATTGATTTGAGAAGTAACTACAAGTTACATTCTCTCTTCCGCCCGAAATACATAAAACAGTATTGCATAAGTGTAGTCTAGTCCACTTCCAATCAAATACTAATTGCACTTATTATAAAAAGTGTAGAAAAGATATTGTCAGTTTTTCTCCTATGGAAACAAATGATAAAAAATTCAAGAATGTTTCAGAAAATTCTCACTGTATATTCTGTACATTTATCCTGTGTACATGCTAAGTATGAAAAAATCTATTCACGTGGTGCAAAATGAAATTTTAATTTATGTACAGTTTGATGTAAAACATCACCTACCCACTGATCCTATTTATATGAACTTTGTGCCATTCTGCTTGTAACAAATGCTGGAAAGGGAACCATTCCATTGCTCCCTGAACACAATAGGTACCTCTCATGTACATCACCTATGCAATTCATGCAGCATTCATTTATTACAAAATAAATTGCATTGCATATTGGATTTTAAAATGTACTGTGTATATTATAGAAAAGTTATTAAAAGAAAATGTCTGTCTAAATGGGAATTATATGGTAGATGACTTCAGTCACTTCTTGCATAAACAATTTCTCATTTGTTAACAAATTGAAAATGACCACTCAACAGTTGACAGTATTACTTTATGGCACATTGCTTCTATATAAAATTTTCACTTGCGTGTGAGGGGACTGAAATCTTCACAAACAATGCTTTTTAGTTACAATATTGTATTCTGTAATTATAACATGTGAAGGGACCAATCAATCAAGGTTATACTTAATTTAATGACAACAGAAAAATAAATAATATTTTACAAAATGATTTGTCTTTAACATCTTTTCCTCAGATTTCACAGTCATCCACTTGCACACAATGCAAGTTACTATATCTTCAAGAAGAATGATGCAACTTAAACTTCAATACATACTAGAATTCAACACTTCTATTGATCTTACATTAAAAAATGTTTTCCCATAATTTAATGCAATGCTTACAAGTTTGAGATTTAAATTTTATTTAATTTCTAGCACCTTACTTAGTCCAGAATTTTTCAACTTACTCTCTCAATAACAATCTCCAGTGAAGACAATTGGTGGACAGGCTCAAGGACCTGAAGCTCGCCACGAAAACAAACATTTTATTTTATCTCATTAAAATAGTGAAAGATGCAAACTGCTAGCAGAGCAAAAATTACTATGATGTGTGTGTGTGTGTGTGGGGGGGGATTTGATGGCAGGAATATTATACCAAATTTGTAACTCTATTTTCTATTACACATTAACGAACATTTCTGGTTATCAGACAGACTGTTAAAAACACACCTTGCTATCATTTATTCTCACTTCAACTAATATTGGTAAGAGAGTAGGGGTAGGTATTCCAGAACTCAAGAAAAAAAGATAAATATATATATTTTCTTGGAACTTTCTTAAAGAGTATTCAATACATCAAACTTATTTAAAGATTGGAAATCAATGACAATCATACCACCAAACAGTCGACAAAATCACTAAGCCTGAAAATAAATGGGGCATTGATTATAATAATTTCATTTAAAAAATTATGGTAACATTATAAATTTGATAATTAATGTAAACATTCTCACTTGTTTCCAAAATGGTAATGGTTAATACTCTACAATATTCTGGAAAATCAGCTCCTTGGCTAATGTATATGTTTTCATTTGTGAATAAAATTCAGTTTTCATGTCCTGCACCATAAATTATTGACAAAGCATTGGTAAATTCTTTTTTCCTAACTCTGTTTACAAGATCTTAATACTGTAGTGTAATGCTAGGAGATCTGCCCAAAGACAAAAACCTACAAAATCTAGTCCAGAAACTCAACTAGTTTTGAAATTGCAGCACATAAAGATGGATTTCCCAATAGAAGCAGAGCTTGCAGGACAATATCTTACACAAATCTCAAAGCTAAGTAATAATTAAGCTTTTAAAGAGATTGGTGTAATGAAATTCTATTCTTTAAAGAAATTAAGTAGTAGAAAAAGAACTATCATATTTGAGTGAATATAATCACAAAGTAATTTTTTTTTTATTAATATACTAGGTACCTAGGTATTACCTTAATGTACCTTAATATACTAGAGACCTTGGTAATATGTTAAATCAGTTATTAATATTACAATTATTAAATACAAACTCTATATTCTTAAATAATAAAAGTATGCAAATGCAAAATAAGTTTTCATTTAAAAATTCTTAACATATTTGCTCTATTTCAAAGGAATAATTGAATTGAATAATTAATTTGTGTACACATGAAAAAGACAGTTTTGTAAGAACAATAAGGTAAAAAAATACAACACTTACCATTTACAAAATATTTATTTCTTACACATCTTAATTATAATACAATATAAAAGTATTTAAACACTTGTCCATTATAGTCTGATAAATGAATTAAATCACTAATACTCTTTTAATATGAAATTCATAAAATCGATGAGAGAATACAACACCAACCACTTTTCTTTTTCAAAACATTTTGAACAAACTGGTAATCTACTTTTTCATAGGAGGGCCCATTGGACCTCCTAAAAGTGGAGGTCCTCTCATAGGTCCCATAGGCCCCATTGGTCCCATGGGCATCATAGGTCCCATCATAGGAGGTCGCATTCCCATCATAGGAGGCATAGGCCCATGGGGGCCCATCATCATGGGACCCATTGGACCATGATGCATACCAGGAGGTCCCATCATTCCTGGTCCCGGCTGTGGAGGCCCATGCACAGGACCAGGTGGTCTTGGAGGGCCACCATGAGGCATGTTTGTGGGCGGTGGAATAGCTGTGCCACCTTTACTAGATGCAAAGGGGTTAGATGCAATTTTACCAGCTTTAAAGGCAGCTGTGGTAGCATCAATTAGATGCTGAGCTTGTTCTTCCATCCATTTCTGATAATAAAATTTAACATTGTCTTTGTGCTTTCGGCCCTGACAGTGAGTCTTCCTCACAGAGGGAGAATCGTGGGTAAGATAAGTATCACAATAATCACAATAATACTTGGGCATAATTAAAGCACGTAAGAGTTCTGTGTTGCACAATACGAACCTCTTTCTTTGACTTGGACAACCTGTAAAAATTATTAATTGAGATATAACCTTAAAAGAAATAAATCACAGTAAAAAAACGGAATGTAACAATATTAGAACGCAATATAGAGCTGATACCTAAAGACTTACCTTCCTGACTTAAAAATATTTCTTTCTCTTGATTTTACTCACAAAACACAGAATTGCATATAAAAACTCACAACAGATACACCGGGGCCAACAGACACAATCAGTATTCATCAGTACTTAACAAATGACAATCGGAATTCGGAGTTGCTCCAAGGAAGAATATTATTTTCATGTTTGTACTCTTTGCCGCAAAGAATAATATTACTCTCGGATGAATGTTCCCAAAGATGACAAATAAAACCTGTATTCTGTATAGTCATTGCTACATTGTATGATTATGTACATATCTTGACTTATCGTACATGGCTTATGCTGTATTTATGTGACATAGTATATTATGTCTTTTATTATATGGAAATCAGTAGTTCCCATGCTTAAAATTCCTTGCATTATATACACCTTAATTTCGACGATATCGAATCCGTAGCCCACTTTTCTATGCAAATTATTTTCACGGGAGCGAATCTTTATTATTAATTAAAGAAGGAAGGTTCACCCGAGAGGGAGTGAATATTTATCATTATCAGATTTTGTCAACAACCCTCATTGCTGAAATGTATTCAAAGTTAAGAAAGTAACTAATGTTAGTAAAGGAGTGAGGGTAAGTATTCAGGGCTCGAGAAAACGTGCCAGCATATGAATAATCTATGGTGCCAGTATTTAAAAAATCTGACCATTGTTATAATGGTTATTCTATGAAAAGTATGTTTCTGGCAGATGCTGAACGGGTCAGTTTTCATCCAGCGGTGATTGGCTGAGGTGGGCAGAGATCAACGTGGATGGTGGGTAGACGAGAAGCGCCGTGAGTGAAACGTATTCGAGGGGATTTTTGTTCGCACGTGGAAATTCGAAATGGCAGTTGCAGGTAAAAAAGGTGGCCAATCTAGTAAGAATAAGCAACATATCCGTGGAAAAGGCCAAAAGAAGAAAAAGGTAACTTTGAAATTCACTGTGGATTGTACACATCCTGTCGAAGATAATTTGATGGATGTGGCGAATTTTGAAAAGTATCTCCAAGAACGTATAAAAGTAAGTGGCAAGACAAATAATTTCGGCAATACCATCACGCTGGAACGAAACAAGACGAAATTATCTGTAAGTTCAGATGTTCCCTTTTCTAAGAGGTACTTAAAGTACTTGACCAAAAAATATTTAAAGAAGAACAATCTTAGAGATTGGCTACGGGTTGTTGCAAGTGGAAAAGATACATACGAGCTAAGATATTTCCAGATTAACAGTCAGGAGGATGAAGAAGAAGAAGATAACGATTAATTAAACATTATTCTCGTTCACGTGTATACTATTTTCTTGCTTCGTGATTGGCTACAGCAGTGCAGGACTACTTTCATTTGTTTAGGAAGGTCGATAACGCGATTTCGTCTTCCGAAAAGGCTGAGAACGTGTTTCTGCCACGTGTAGCTGGCGAAGACTTCTAAATTTTGTTATATTGTGTATTATTTGTTATAAAAATGGATACAATTCCCGAAGAGAAAATATTGGCAATCGGTGGTGTGTTGAAGAACACAAATAGACCTTTGAAGGAAAGGTTCCGTGCGTTGTTCACGTTACGAAATCTTGGTGGACCATTGTCAGTTAAATGTATAGAACAGTGTTTCGACGATTCATCAGCTCTATTGAAACATGAATTAGCTTATTGTTTGGGACAAATGGGTGATCAAGCAGCCATACCTGTCCTTACATCGGTATTGAAGGATACATCTCAAGAACCCATGGTTAGGCATGAAGCAGGTATTGTAAATTTTAATTTTGTTGAATGAAGCATTTTTCGTTCTCCTATATGTTGCGTTTCGTGTGTTCAATGCAACTTTCTGTTTATATTCTATTGCAACATAATGACAATGGTGTGTATCAGGCCATTACTCACAAATATAAGGATGACATAATGCTGTTAACATGCCTGTAGAATGTCATTTAGAATGGAATTGATTTATAAATGAGCATATAAGTAATAAGACTAGATGTAATATTTTTATGTGGTTAATTATAATTGCATGACAGAATGTTCAGGTGTGGAAGCAATAATAATGTGAACATGGAATGTAATTTATTTGTAACATTATAATAATGACTATCTTCTGGGAAAAACAAAGTGATCCAGTGTATGTACCAGTAAGTTGTGTATTGTGACTGCGTCAAAAATCGTTTTTGCATCTCATCTCTGTCAATAAAATATCTATTACGTTGCCTGCTGATCATTAAATAATTGCAATGTATTGATGTTATATTTGTTTCATTATTTGAACTTGTTTAAAATCATGATTATCATATTAATTGAAAAGATCAGCCGTTGTCTTTTTTTAACTTAAGCCTATCAATGATTATTAATTTTGGCATTCTTTGGAACATACCACATTGCTTTTAATGGATTACTAGTGAGAACCCGTCAAAATTTGACGGTGAGATCTGAGATAAATGTAAAATACTGTGACCAGACTAATGTTCATAATATGTTGCGTTGTTTGGATCTTGAGGGTATAATGAAGATATTTTGTGTTGTGGAGTTTCCAAAATTTTGAACATGTATGGCCCATGACCAGGTGGCAATGCAATATCGGCACCAAATGACACAAAAGAAAGAGCACTATTATACTGACGAATATTATTTCTTAAGTTTTTTGATGTGTCATCATCTCTAAACAACTTTAATTTCTTCTGGCATATTGCTTGAAGGTAAACTTATTTTCCCATTTAAGCAACACAGAGTAAACTTTTTTCCAGAATTTCTCTCGTATGGGAAGTGCAAAGCAGAACAAAACTGACATTTCATAGACAACGACCCAACAGAGAACGAAATGACCTCACTAACACGACTTCTGCGCTGACTTTCTCTTTCCCTGCGTCCACTTAATCCACTACGTTTGCGTCTTTGGGACGCGTGGGTAACGATCGACATAACCTGTGTACAACTTCATAAACTGTGTACTTAAGTACAACCGAGCCAAACCCACTGTCCGAATGTTCTTCACAAAATACATCACAAAAGCAAATACATGCCAACTATCAACGCCACAATGCAATTATTACACTGAAACAAAACCTTGATGAATTGTAAACAAATCTCAACAATCAAAACAAAACATCATGCAGCGCCACCACAAAGCAGCTTTAGAAGAAAGCAATTGACTACTGATAAGCGTACTATTAAAGAATCATTTAATTAATTAATTTACACCGTAAATGTTGGTGAATCAACACTAACAGTATCTGATAACACATCTAGAGATCACGTTCTTTCATTTAAAGGAAAAAATACTACAATCGGTTCAGTAGAAGCTCTAAACGAAGCCATGGCAGAATACCTTATTTTTTTAAATATAGATTATATTCTTGTTTGCCTGAAATTAAATTTCTGTGGGAAGTTATTTGATTTTGCAATAATGTATATGGAACATGTAGGTGATTTATTAAAGAAGGCTGTAACATCCACAATTTACTTCAAAGAGGCAACCTTTTTTGTCTCTTGTTTTACATTGTTGTAGTATATAGACCGACTTTTTAGTGCCTCCCTGAAAGTTTTATGCTCTAACTTCAGGTGTGGCTTTTGCTGCCCACTGTGAACTACTGCAGCATGACTTTTAAATTTGCATAAGTTACAATACCTTACCTAAGTTTTTAATTTGCCTAGCTTAAAATTACATATCTTCTAAACTATGTAATGAAAATATCAGAAAAAATTAGGATACTAAGTTGAAAGTATGTTCTTTCATTTAATTTATTAATACGATCACAAATAAAATGAATGTTAAGCTAAAAAATAAACAAACCATATTTTTCCAAGAGCAATGAAATTCAATGCAGAAGACTGTAAAAAAGGGGGTTACCAAGGCAAATTTTGCAACCATATGATGTTTGTTTTCTGTTTTTTTGCTATAACACACTACTCACTTTTTTAGACAAACTTCTGGTTCTCTCCTGAATTTTTGTCTGGATAATTAATTTTGTCAATCCTATCATTGTAGTACTACCACAGAAAATTCTGCGTCAGCAACCACAATATCTGTGGTGTGAGAAACAAAAATCGGCATACAAGAAGCCAAGATACCACTTTGAACTGCTAGCTAGCGATCACTTAGCGAAATATGTTGAGTAACCCTGGCGACAAATTTAAAATCTTAAACATCGTATGCCATCGTGCATGCTAGAGAGTGACCTCATGAAGAATGGTATATGCTATCATACACGCCTGAGGGGTTAAGAAGCATTCTGCATCATTCATCTGATACTGCGTATGAACTTTTCCTTCTGTGATACCTATTTTCTTCCTGCCTCACTCTTGTTTGTGGCCTCTTCTGCTTTAACAACTCTTAACTCAACATTCACATTGTTTAATTTTTGCTTGATTAGTTGTGAAAGTTTCTGGTTTCTATGGTCAAAAGGTCAGATAATCAGTAGGACCAATGTATCAGGTGGTCTATTGCACAGTTGGTGTAATGTGAAAGGAGATCCAAAATTAGAAGATCTCATACCCAAGAGGACTCATGGGTATATCAGGTCCAATTTAATGTTTCAGAAAATGATAGTCTCTCATCATGGCTATATGTGTAAATATTTGGAACAGCTAAAAAGAGGAATAACAGTCCTTGGCGCATTGTTGTTGGCAGTACATGTTCAACAGACTAATTACTGAGTCCTATCAAATTAATCAAAGGCAAGTGAGCAATTGGGAGCAAAATTTTTGAAAATTGTGGTGATATTGATAAATGCCTGCGATCTTTGAGCTGCATATTAAAATTTCAGCCTCTGTCAATAAGTGAAAGTGAAGACTATTTCAGCACGTTTTTCTTACTATGTATGTTACGAATTTTCTAAATTAAAGCTGATCACTCTATCGTGGTTTCATTGGAGGCATAATAATGTTATTCTGACTTAGTGCTAACGTGTTACATCTTTGATTCTGGTGAATAAGATGGTAAGTCATAAACGTTTAATGTCACAGGAAAGCAAAAAACAATGTTTAAATGAATTAAATCAGGGATTAATGATATTGAAACAAAACTATTTTTGTGTAGGTTTTCTTTGAATATCATTAATCCCTTATTTATAGCATTAGTTTAAAAGTTGTTTTTTGCTGTCCTGTAAAATTAAGTTTTTTTGGCTTGCCTGCTTATTCACTGGGGTCAAAGATATATTTCAAATGTTAGACCAAAATTTATTGGACATTCCTGAGTGTTGGACCAAACTTATTATGCAATATTAATAATTAGGGCAGGTTTTTTTAGGCATGTTTTTTTGTGGATCTCCTGCCATTAGACTTAAACCTAATGCTCTTAGACCTAATGATCTGTAACCATTGTGAACAGCATACTCTTACATCTCCTTATTAAAAGAAATCTTAACCATAGTTTTGAAATTTTCATGTTGTTTTTCACTTTCTAGAATGCCATTCATTCGTGATTCTCTTTTAACCAACTCTTTAAAAATATTAGTCTGAAGTGCCCAACAAATCCATAGTGAATGAAAAGAATACTACTGCAAATATTATTAAGTATGATTCACATGTTTTTTTTATCATTGAAGCTGATTGTGCCATCAGTGTTCTAGTTTCTCAGCATGGGAAAGACAATGTGAAAACAGATCCCAACAGATTAGGTGTAAAATGTGAAAGTAAGATTTAATATTTTTTGAACGAGATATTTAGGAAAATTCTTTGCCTGTTGTTTGGGTGAATAAAGTATTATTAGGCAGTGTAAATTTTAAAGGTATCAAAATTGAAGCCTTGTTCTAATGTTTATTGCAGCCGAAGCTCTTGGTGCTATTGGATCAGAAGAATCGTTGGACATTTTGCTGAAACATCTTAAGGACCCAGTTCCTGAAGTAGCTGAGACTTGTGAACTTGCAATAGAGCGTATTAAGTGGCACAGTAATGAAAAGAAAGATACAGAACGTAAATCTCCATATGCTTCTGTTGATCCTACTCCTCCTTCTGAAGAGAAAGATGTGAAGATGCTTGAAAATATCCTTCTTGATGAAGAAGCAAGTCTCTTCAATCGCTACAAAGCTATGTTTGCTTTAAGAAATTTGCAGACTGCAGAGAGTGCCTGTGCTCTTTCTAAAGGTAATATTCTTCAAAATAGTCTGTGGTCTGATTTTGTATTTTCAAATTGTTATTGAAATTTGGAGAATTGAAAATTCTGCTACATAATATTTAGTTTTACTGTTGATGTTTTAACATCTCTACGTGTTTTTTGTTGATTTCAAGGATCACATCAAAATAAATTTCACTGGAAGTTTGTTGTTGGTTTGTGTGTGTTTCCTTTCCTCTCTCACTTTTTCTATTTCTCTTTTATCTTTCTTTGATGTTATAAAAATATTTAATATACTTATCTTTTAAGTAATATTGCTCACAGTTTTCTGTTGATGTCCATTAATTAATTATTCACAACCGAATAAAACCTTACTTGTTGACAATTGCAGATGTACGTTTTCACACATCGTCTTTTATCAATCGGTGTTTGCAATTCTCCCATATTCAACAACCTTCTCCTATTACACAACCATGGCATCCTTTCAATTCACACAGTAATGTCAGTCTCTCCGCTCACAGTAGGCCTACTCCATACTGTATTCTTCTTTTTCTTCATCCCCCTCCTTTTCCGTTTTGTTTAGTGAAATAGAATTGTGCTTACGAGTTGCATGTGTTTTTGTGTTCCCTGAATAACTGAAATATGTAGGACTTCCAAAACATGTTTCTCTCTGAATACATTCCTACAGACCAAACATTGGTTGGTACATTTAAGTAATGCTACATTGTGTGGTAATGAAGTAGACCAGTTCTTCTTGCAGTGGTTAGTTTTAAGGCAGGACTTCACTTCAGCTACATGTTCAATGAAGCATGAATTATGTTGTTTATTGCTATATGTGATTGATGCTACCAAGCTTGACAATTTTTTTTGTTAAAATGAAAGGTGTATTCAGATTATTGAGATTTGTATTTGGTATTCTTTTTATACATTCTGTACTTCAATATAGTGTGATTGCAGAAGTGCCATTTTCGTTTTCTGAATCAAGTGCTGATGAACATACTCTCCTCTCCATAGCTTCCAGTATGCATTGCACTTTTTCCCTATACATTAAATTTTTATAGTACATAATCTATCCCAAACATTTTAATGCATTATCGTTACCTCAATTAACTGAATTGTTATTTCATTTCACTTTTGTACAAAACGTGTAACTAAGTACATGCAGTAAAGACATCTTTGCTGCTGCTGTTAACAACCATCTTTACCACACACACACAAAATTCTGAAAATCATTGTCAAAAGTAGCTTTTGTCATGGAAACTGATTGACCTGACGGTCATGGAAAATGATGATAAAGGTATTTTTTCATTAAAAAAAAAAGGAAAAGAAAAGAATTGGTGCGACACTCCATTTGTTCTGCAATAAATCTTAACAAGTTAAAAATGTTAAAATTAATTAAAATTAAGAGATCAGTTGTATAGAAAAATGTTCTTATACTTGACAGATGCAACAGATTTAATTTATAGTCTCTCAGAGTGAAATTTTATGTTGTTAAAAATACTGAATGATTATTTTAATTAAATATTTAATATTAATTTTTACTATCTCACATACAACATAAGCTGCAGTGTAGAGAATGATACAGCAATTTTTTTTGGTGTATGTGTGTGTCTGTTGATGTTAGTGTTGTAGCCCTGATACGAAGTATATATGCCAGAATCCATGTTTTGAGAGTTCTTGATTCCGAGAAATTGGTCTATGGCAAAATATCTCTCCTAAACCATGTAAGTTACAATGAGGATTTTCATCAAAATTTATATTCTTTCATTGAACTAGCTGGTGTCACAGCCCCTGCAATTCAGAACAGATATTTTAATTTTGGGGAGTACTTTACAAGAAGCCTCAAGGACATATTCAATCTTTCCTCAAAACTAGCTCCAAATTTTTGGTTAAATATTTTTGTATCGGTTAGGGCAAAGCAGTCTTCTAAATATTGTGCACGTCTGAAATTAGTAAATTCATAGAATTTTGAAAATTGCTAAGTTCAAAATTTTTTCAATGTATTCCTACAACTACAATATTGAAGATAAAAAATTTCCTCCTGAATGAAATTTGTTCAAGATATTGAGTAGTTTTTTTGTAAAGTAAAGGCAATTTTAAAAACAAGATTTTCTCTAAAATGGATCTACATTTTGTTTTTAACTTTAACTAGTAGAGATAGGACTAAATGCATTGAATATCATGACATAAATACCGTTTTGTATTTTTTTGATTTTTCAAAAATCACATAAATGGAATTTTTAAAAAAATCTCACATTGTTAATATTTACAGTTGGGGGGTTGGATACAGTAAGCACAAGTGCTTCAAATAATTTCTTATAAAGTTTCTCAATAACTCAAAAAGTTTTGTGAAAATGACTTCAAAATTGCTCATTTTTCAGTAACTTTAATACATTTTCTCAAAAACGGCTCCAAAATTTTCAATTAAAATTTGCATATAGGAACTTGTTTTATTCATTTATAATATTCTTAATGTCATTTCAAGTCTACTTTTAGGGGACTGAAAATGTAAAAAAATGTCTTCTAATCGCATATAGGTAGCAGCTGAGAAGAGGGTGTTGCAATATCGAAAAGTGAGCGTAGACTAAAGAGATAAGAGAAGTAACTTGTGCAAGAATATCTGTGCCAGTATGTAACACTACTAGTTACGCAATGAAAATTGTATTTGATTTGTGAATTAGTAATATATACGTAGACTTCAGGTTTTTAGGCTCTAAAACCTCTCATTCTAGACTCTCAAAAGAGAAATTACATTATATAATATCATAAATTATATATATAATGTGCTATATAAATTGAAAAGAAATAAACTTTTCCTAATAAATTTTGTTTTACTTCTATTTTATTGGCAACATTATTATTATTATTATTATTATTATTATTATTATTATTATTATTATTATTATTATTATTATATTTTTTTGTCATGAATTGACCACCTAGGACCTTGTGGACATACACTTGTGCTTACCGAAACTCAGTTATATTTATCCCCGGGCAAGAGTTCCTTTCAAAATTTAAGTAGTATATGACTTAGTGTAGGGATTCCTTTTCAAAATTTAAGTAGTATATGACTTAGTGTAGGGATCACAGAATTTTGAAGATGTGCACACAATTCACTTTTCCCCATAGCACGTCATAAGCAGTTTTAACTTCGTCTTCTTCTTCTTGTTTAATAAAAATAATGCTTGCTTAAAAGTTTGAAGCATAGTTAACTAAAAACGTCTTTCTCTTAAATGGTACGTGCACAATAAAACTTACTCGCAGATGCAATTTTTAATGTGATGTAAATTGATAGAATGGTTGATTGAATTATGTGGCACCTCAAATTGAAGGTGGCTATTATCAGTCCTGGCCATTCCTGATGGTTTCATGGTCCATTTTGATGACCTGTTAATTGTAATGGGAATGTACTTTAGGTAAATATGTTTTTAAAAACAATAAAATTACAAAATGAATACAACTTTATTGTTGTATTGTCATTGAATATAATTAATTTGAGTCTCAAATAGTGAGATATTTACATCTTTTTTCACTTAATATTTTCAATATAATATATTTATATTAGACATTTCACAACTTTATTGGTTTTCTAAATTGTTGTCAGTTAATTGAGAAACTGATTAATTCTTTATAAATAACATTTTTTAGAAAAATGTTCCACAAACAAATGTTGATCCAAAAGCACTTACAACTCGTGCATAATATTGTAAGTTGGAATATCTCTTGGGTGTGATGTTATAGAAATTACACCCTTGCAAAACCATATTTAAGTACATGTAAATTGCTATTTATTTAAAAAAAAATTTAATTCATAAAATGAGAAATAAACATCTCAGTGTTTGTAATATAAAACTATCTGGCAGACCACAGAATTGAACAAGATGGGCCTTGTGTGATCTGCAGGTTGGCCAAGCCTGATTTAAATGCCCAACTTAATAGTGGTTTCTTTGGAGTAAACCTATTCAAATAAGTTGGATTGTGATTTGAGACAATAGCAGTTAGAAGCACAAAACAATGATGTTCTGAGAATATCTGGCAGAAATCTTCCTTTCGATTATCCTTGTAATTATTAGACTGTGAAACAAGCTTTCAAATAGCAAAGGTAATTTTAAAAAATTGAAAAATTCATTAATGGTTGAAAAGGTATTTGTAATTGTAACATGTAATATCTGTCATGTCTTGTAGGATTAGAAGTTCTTGAAATTAATTTTCAGTGACTATATTAAATCAGTAAAATACACATTTGCCTAAAACTCCTTTGTCTTGTAATAAGTAGTAATTGTTGTGAAAGTTTTAGAAACTTTGTGTAACATGGGTTTGTGAAATAATAATTTTATTTCATCTTCATTGTTGCAGGTCTTTTTTCGAAAGGCAGTGCTCTTTTTCGGCATGAAGTTGCGTTTGTGCTGGGACAAATGCAGAATGAAGTTAGTGTCCCTTATTTAAAAAAATCTTTGGAAGATCCCTCTGAGAATGAGATGGTACGACATGAATGTGCTGAAGCCCTAGGTGCTATTGCTACTGATGACTGTTGCACTATTCTAAAGAACTTTTTGGAAGATGAAAAACGCGTTGTGAAAGAAAGCTGTGAGATTGCATTAGATATGTGTGACTATGAAAATAGTCCTGAATTTCAGTATGCCAATACACTTCTTAGAGTTTAAATACATGTGAATGTTCCTTTCTTTCTGTAATAAAGTCTATTAACATATTGACATTTTTATTTTGAATAGTTTTCTTAACCCATTAAGAACAGACATGTGGAAATTATTAGAATAAATGAAGAAACTAAAAGTAATTAACTTTTGAAATATTATTACAATTCATTTATACACGGTGCCCTCTTTACTACTTGACGTGAATTCCCTTGTTCTTTCAAAGCATTTGGCATGTTTTTTACGAAGTCCTTGCACATTTTCTGTATTTCTTCATCACAAAACCGTATGTCTGTTTTCATTGCGGCCAATTCTGGTTGTTATTGTTCTTTTCTTCAATCTTGTCTTTACAATTCCCCATAAATTTTCAATTGGGTTGGAGTCTGGGCTGTTACCAGGCCAAGGTAATGTTTTTATGTTGTTTTCCTCCAAGTATTTATTAACAGACTTTGCCTAATGGCATGCTGTTTGGTCACATATTAAAATGTAACTTTTCATCAGAAAACCCATCCTTGATCTGAGGCAGTAGGCGGGTTTGAAGCACCTTGTTGTACTGACTCTTTCTTTATTATGCCCTCAACAGCGTACAATCTTCTACCACAACAATGACCTAACATGCAACTCCAAACCATAAAGTTAAATGTTTGACAATCTGAGCGATAGATTTTGGAGAAAACGCCTCATCAGGGGTCTTACATTCCGGCTGCTTTTCAGTTTTGGACCCAAATAATATGGGCAGGTCAGAAAATATTACCTACAAGATAATACGCAGACTAACTTTTTCAAAATAATGTTTTGAAAATGTAGAAACTAAACAAGTACATCACTGCATTGAATTTTTCAAAAAGTTTGAAAAATTCCACTTCACCTAGGATTCTGCTACCTGTTAGTAAACAGTAACTCACGAGATATATCGTGTTTATTACCATTTCCCATCTGTATTAGGCTTAATCTGCATTCCTTTTACCCATTCTAGCCATTTCTTAACAATGGTAGTAGATATTTTAGCTTTATTTGTTTGGCCTTCTTGCAGGAAGTTCTATAGCACATAGACAATTGATGGAGATATTTCAACTCCATATGCCTTTAGTTGATTTTTCAAGTCCTTATTGAGGCTCTTCCTGTTCATCTTGGCCATCTGATTCAATTTTCATTGCATATGAGGGGTTGATTTGGGGTGTTAGACCACATTTCCCTTTACGTTTGACTGCAAGGACCTCTCCTGATTTCAGTGCAGAACTGATTCTACTAACTGATGCTTGTGAAAGATCAAATGTCCAATTAACAATATCTTGTTGGGAATATCTGCCTACCTTTATTAAATATTCAATCAATGCACTTTTACAGGGAAGTAACTGTTTTTAATCCATAACTTCATTTTTGCAAGAGAAAGTATCTTCAATTCACCACTTTCAAAATCTCACCAGTAAACAAATCCAAAACCCAATTTTATCCAAAACGTCGATTAAATAGACAATTTAAAAACAATATAGGCTTCAATTCTAGCTTAGGAACTCAACACTCAAGCTGAAAGAACAAGGAACCCACATTAAACAATTACCACAATTTCAGCTGATTTGATATACAGTATCAGAAACCTTATAGAGAAGGAAATAAATTTCCCTCAGATATCCCAAACCGTCTTCAGTGAAGAGCAAGAACCAAAAAAGACATAAACAGATTGAAACATTCTTTTACTTTCAGATATAAAGATGTTTTTGAACTAAATGAGAAGAAAAACACTGAATTCATATATTATTCTAATAATTTGCACACGTCTGTAGTTTGATCCCCAAATGGGGCTTGCCCAACATTTTCATGTTCTGCAACTCTTTGTGCGAGTTTGCCGTTTCGAGAAGTGTGCAATGGGGAATTGCATGCTATTTGTTTCTTGATATTTCCATGCTTTCGTTGTGGTTAACATCATTTGTGTTTGAATCTAGTTAGAAAATGGTAAGACACATTCAGAGGGATTTCTAGGTATTCAGGCACTCATAGCAAGCACATAATTTGCACCCGTCACGATTCTTCAAATTAGAGTTGTCATTTCCTTGTTTTAGCGAGTATACTCTAAATAGCAGTCCTTGTGAGGGGTGCCCATGGCACATGCCATGTCTGCCATAACTTAAATACACCTCAGCACGTAGCACATACTTGAAGCTCAGTATTGTTACATGTTCTGAGTATCAAAAAACTATCTCTAATTTCTTCATTGCTCGTTTTGTAGCTAATAGTATCTGAAAGATTAAAGTATTCTGATCAAATCTACATGTATAAATTTCATGCAAGACCACGTCATATATGTGAAAAATTTAGATTTTAAATGATCACCTATGGGAGTCACAAATACCATGTACTTTTACTTTTAAGATACTCCTTACACAAAATAGAGAAAACATTGTAAAGCTGCAGGGGAAAACAGGAGATTTTTGACAAAACAATCTTATTGCTGGCCGCTGGTAATGAAAAATTGGATAAATCATGCTTGTACATTGAGTTTTCGCTCAACAATGAGGAATTATGGGGCAAGTATGATGTAGAGATAATGTTTGAAATATTTTTAGTTTTCAAGAAATTTAATCTTTGATTTTTTAAAAGGAACCATATGTTTTTCTCTCCAGTAAAAGATCAGAGGCAGCTTGTGAATAAATGTTCAGGATAGGCAAAACTTTACTGAATAGTGTCTGTTCTGCCCCACCTCAATCTTTTTTTTTGGGGGGGGGGGGGTAATTTTATTGAAATTATCAAAACCATTCTCACTGATATTACATTCCAAAAAGCATTATTTCCATGGAGCATGCTGCTTCTTCTTCACTCCAAAGATTAGATTCAAATGAACCTGTTCTGGTGCCCATTTTGCTTTCGGTCTTCCAACATCTCTTCTTGCCTCTGCTCTATAATAGAGCTCTCAATACCCGCCAACTCGCCCGCCCGCCTCAGTGAAGTTCAGTTCTAACCCACCCACATCATACGGGTCACGGGTATAATTGGGGTTTTTGATAGAGATCAGTAAGGATTCTGTTTAAGATTGTAAGAATGCCTATTTATGCACACGTGCACATTGTCCATTTGTCCCATTTCGTCCATTTCTCTCATGTTCCCTGTGCTCCCTTGTCCCATTTGTCCCCCTTTTCCACTTTTGTGAGGTATCCGGCCCGCGTGCTGCGCGCATTGCTCACATGCATGGATTGCCGTAGGCGGCAGGTCGGGTTCATCACAATAATGATATTTTGAACGCTAGAAACAAAACTAAAGCAATGTGGAATATCGTAAAAAGTACGACCACGTCATCACGATATTTCATAGAGAATGTTGTTTTAAAGGATAATGAAAGAGAAACAATTAATCAAGAAAAAGTTGCGAATATCTTCAACCAACACTTTTCTAGAATTGCTGTTGATCTCACGAAGGGACTAAAACCACAAAATTCAAGATCATATGATTCTCAAAAAAATTTTGGCACGATATTTATTTACGAAACTTCTTCCAACAAAATCCTCAGAAAAGTCAGTAAACTAAAAAATAAATATTCATCTGGTTTAGATGAATTTCCGGATTGTATATTAAAAACGTGTGCACCTGCCATTATACACCCATTAACTCACATTTTCAATGCTTCCTTGTGTACAGGAATATTTCCAGACATTTTCAAAACAGCAAAAATTAAGCCACTTTTTAAAAAAGGGAACAAAAATGAAATTCAAAATTACCGGCCAATTTCTCTTTTGTCAGTTCTCTCAAAAATATTAGAGAGGCTTTTCTATTCGCGAATGGAAACTTTTCTCAGGAAAAATGAAGCGTTTTCAGGCTCAAAACACTGTTTCAGAAAATCAAAATCTACGGAAACTGCCATTTTTTCTTTCCTTAAAGATGTTGCTTCATCAATGGACCAAAATGAAGAACCCATTGGGATATTTTTAGATCTTTCGAAAGCTTTTGACGTTATAACATCTTGCTCTCAAAATTACCATCTTATAGAATTCGTGGTATTGCCCTAGATTGGATAACATCGTACCTTAAACATCGATCTCAAAGAGTGGAAATACCGTACTGGCACGAAAGGACATTATTTACTTATCTTTCCAATTCAATGGCCCATGGGGTCCCACAAGGTTCGATCTTAGGTCCTATCCTCTTTCTGTTATACGTAAACGATATGCCCTCATCTATTAAAAATGGAAGAACAGTTCTGTTTGCCGATGACACGAATGTTCTTTGCAAAAAAGAAACAAATAATACAATTTCAGAAGTTTCAAATTGGTTTCGTAATAACAAATTAATAGTTAACGAAGGAAAAACTGTCTCAATGTAATTTTGCGTTTCAAAGCGGCAATTGTATGCTCCATTGAAAATGAACAATATGCAATTAGCTGATGTTAAGGTAACAAAATTTCTAGGTCTCTCAATTCAATCAAACCTCAAATGGAATGTACATATAACAGAATTAAACACTAAATTAAGCTCTTTATGTAATGCATTCAGAATTCTTTCTAATTCTGTCAGCCATCATGCAGCTTGTTGCGTGTATTTTGCAAATGTACATTCCTGCCTGAGATATGGCATAATATTCTGCGGAAGCTCATCCTTTAGTGCCCAGACATTTAGATTGCAAAAGAAAATTGTCCGAATAATGAAAAAATGCCATCCACTTGATCCCTGCAAGCTTCTTTTCATTGAGCTTGGAATCTTACCATTCCCTTGCCTATTTATTTATGAATCTGTAGTATTTGTCAAAACTGACTTACTTAACGGTGGGAACATATTTTCATGTAATACTGATATTTATAGCTACAACACTCGATGTAGAAATCATGTTCATCAAGTGTCAATATCAACAGCTCACTACAAGAAATCCACATACAATACATGTACGTTACTTTACAACGCATTGCCAGATGAAATTAAACAATTAAAATTGGTACACAAATTTAAGTTAAAAGTAAAACTTCTGCTGCAAAACTGTTTCTATACAATTAGAGACTATACTGATAGTCAAAAAAAACTTTAACAAAACAATGATATAGTGTAATGAATTAGTTTACATTTGCATTGTATAATTTTAAAAAAAGACTTAAATGCCTATAACAAGTCATGTACTTCAGCTTCCGGGTCAATGACCCCCATCTCGATCGGGTTTTTGTCCAGTTTCCCTGTTCCATTGAGTAAATGCTGAGATGGCCCCTTGATTTGCTTCTGGGCGTAAATGTAGCTTCACTATGCACACGTTTTGTTGAACGTTCCTTTGCTTGTAGTGGTAGTAGAGCTTAGAGTGAGTTTCTATTTGTTAGCAATAGAGAAAAATCAAATCTGTTAGTTCGTTTACCATTACAAATAAGTTTTCTATAATTCGGCAATGAAAATATCTAGTTTTTGAAATGTTTATCTCTCGCTTTTTTAAATTTATTATTATTATTACAGTGAAACCCCTATTTTACGCCTCTCCGCAGACTGGTCAAAAAAAGTGTAAAATCGAGGAAATTATTTTTCTGCACAGATTTTATTCCAAAACACAAAATTGTAAAAACAAACAAAATTCTAAAAACAAAGAAAATTCTAATAACACAAAATTCTAAAAACAACACATTGAAACTGGATACATTAAACAGATTTTACCCTTAAAACATGACTCTATATGCAACTTCACACAATCACTTGTTCACCCAGTTCAAAATCGACATTTGCTTTTTATTTTCTAAGTGTTTTAGAGCATAAAGTTTATTTTCAATTTCACTGCATGAAATTAACACATTTTCATCCACACTAAATTGTTGAAAATACTTTCTAGCTGTGTCAAGTCCTCTAATGGCTTGTATAAATGTAACCTTTTCCTCATCCTCCTCGTCCTCCTCTTCAGCAATTTCCTTGTCTATAGCAGAAGATTCTTCATCCAGAATCTGGTCAATAGACTGAATTTCACAAGTTAATAGTCCATTGTCCACAGTTACATAATCTTCAAAATCACGGTCATTGTCACTTATTTTCAAAGAAAGCCAGTCTTGCGTTTCATAGGAAGTTAAAACTGGAAGGACAATATTTTCCATTTCACTATCAACTTGAAATCCACAGTTTTTGAAACAATTTTTAATTGTTTCTGGAGATATTTCTCTCCAAGCTTCAGCCACAAAATGTAATGCTTGAAGGATGTTTAATTTAAGTTTAGAAACATCTTCAATCATCCCTCCATCTATCATCGCAACTGCTTTCCTTAATAATTGCTTCCTATAATAGCACTTGAAAGAGTGGATGATGCCCAAGTCCAGTGGCTGTAATTGGCTGGTGCAATTTGGAGGCAAAAATATAATCTTTATACTTCGCAGCCCACTGGTTTCCTTCGGATGAGCAGCACACTGGTCAATGAAGAGAATAATTTTTCTGTTCTTGGCCCCCATCTGCCTGTCCAACTGTACAAGAAACTCTTCAAAAATTATCCCAGTCATCCAGGCTTGCTGATTTGCTTTGTATTTCGTCGGTAACGTTTTAATATTTTTGAAGCATCGGGGATTTTGGAACTTGCCGATAACTAACGGAGGCAATTTCTCGCTACCATCGGCATTACATGCCAGTAGCACGGTAATCCTCTGTTTGGATTTTGTGCCTCCATGGCATGCGTCCCCTTTAAAAGCCAGCGTTCTGTTGGGCTGGAGATTGAAGAACAATCCCGTTTCATCTGCGTTGAATATGTCCTTTAATTCATAGCCCTCCGTTAAATGACTAATTTGTTGCTTCCAGTCAGAAACGGTGGCTGGATCCACACTCGCGCTTTCTCCCGACACAGTTTTGTATACAAGATTCTGGCGCTTTTTGAACCGGTCCAGCCAGCCATTGGACGCCTTGAAATCTTCCAATCCTAGGCGTGTTGCTATATGTAGCGCCTTTTCTTTCAAAAGACTCCCATCTATTGCCAAATTCGAGGTTCTCGCCTGCTTGAACCAACTAGCGAGAGTCGTTTCTAATTCTTCCATTGGCGACATTTTCAACGATTTTCGAGACTTCGAAAACGAAGGGCCGCATTTCGAATAGCATTTTTCAATTTTTTCACGCTGCTTCACTATTGAATTCAGAGTGGACACACTCAGACCCATTCTGGTGGCGAGGTCTGTTCGCTTCCCAACGTGAGCATCGACTTGATCTAAAATATGCATTTTGTCTTCGATGGTAAATGACTTGCGTTTCTTCTCCATGTGCAAAAACATTTTTTCCATCATACAAGTCCAAAACAGCAATCGGCGACAAACACAATAAAACACACTCAGAATGGAACGCACTCGGAATGCAACACGTGGCGTATATTCCCGGGACGTCGCTCAAAGAACCAACTAAAGCTGAACACTAAATGAGACGGCACTTCAACATTATGAGCTCGAAGGAGAGGAAGACATTGTTATCCAACCGGAAGCTCCAATACCAAAAATATAAGTCGTAACGAAGCTTCTGAGTGGACGACAGTGTCCCTTCTCTCTCAACAGCGAATAGCAAAACACTTAACATTTATATGTATCCCCTCCACTTTCACCGACATCGACATTGCCTCCTTCTCTTTCAGAATGTCCGTCTAAAATCCGAAACATGCTGTGCAAAAATCTTAATATCGGGGTTTTAGGACGTAGTAGGACTTCACAAATCAGGCGCAAAATCGAGGAAAACGTAAAATCGCGAAAACGTATAATCGAGGAAAATTATACATTACTTATATGTATATTTTGCCGGGACCACTCATTTATGACGTAAATTCCGGGAAAACGTAAGATCGGGGAACGTAAAATCGAAGTTTCACTGTATTATTATTACTATTATTTTTTCATCTTTCAATTATTATTTAATTTGCTGGGAAGGGATTCTGAAACTCAAGAAAGCGTGCGCAAAAGATTTTCTCCCCCATACGTCACATACAGTTTTGACTGTGTGTGTGCATTTTCACAAAGTTTTGCTTTCCTAATAACAACCGAAATATTACTTCAAGAACATTAAAGAAGAGTAAAATCTCGTCCTAAATAGAGAATTTCATTGAAATTTGGAAGCCGTTCTTAAGAAAATGTCGATGAAACATTACTGTAAATGCGAAATTTGAAGCTCTTTTCACAGGTTTCTATTGAGTTTTCGTAAAACTTCATTTGAGGTAATTTGAAGCACTTCCACTTATAAATGTAATAATGTATTCAAATCGATGGAAATGTGCATATTAACGGCGGGAGAGATTTAAAAAAATTACATTTGTGTAATTTTTGAAAAAACAAACAAAAAAGACACTGAAATGAACGTTACGTCTTATTAAACAGTACAGTTAGCACTGTCCATTGGAAAAATTTGGGGCTATTTTTGAGAAAATCGTGGTTTTGTAATTTTTTTAAATTGCAAATATTTAACGCTCTAAAATTTTCAAAAGTGTGTACATGACCTTAATGAAAGAACTATTTATGGGCAACAAATTTCTTTTGATGGGAAAATCTGTGTCGTCAATTTTATACTTGAAGGAAGACGCCGAAGAAAATTCAAACTTTTGAAATTTTCGAAAATTCAGAGTTAAGTCTGAAAATGTGACCTATGCCACCTTTGGAAGTATATTTTACTCTATTCTTTCGAGAAATTTAAAGAACAAATTTGGAATCGTTTTGTGACAATTTTGAAAATGTCCGGGGATTTCATGTAAAGTACACGGAGAAAAAAGAACAGTTGCAGTATACCTGATCCATTATACTGTATCAAGGGAACGCATGATAATATAGGCCCAACCAGGTTCACTGTTGCTGTTTCGTGACGGACTCTCAATTTGAATCAGTGAAAAGCCACTGATTGACAGTGACTATTCACTGATTGTGGTAGTTAAAATCCGACCACTGACAATCAGTGAACTGAACCGAATGAATCAGTGAAAATCGGGACCACTTTTTGAATCAGTGAAACTTCACTGCTTGAATCAGTGAAACTACACTGCTTGAATCAGTGAAATATCGCATTGCTATCCCAGCAGTGGCGGCTCGCGCTTAGGTTGCACAACCCCCAGAAAATGAAAAAGATCTCATATCTTAGGAATATACATTTTCCTTTTAAAACATTCATTATTGAAAATATTGCAGCAATAGCGATGTATATGAAATCATTTTGAAACGAAAGGGCATCCAAATGGCGCTCTCTCCGGTGTCTGGTGCCTTGTCAGGAATTGCACCACGCTCTTGGTTCTATTAATGAAGTTATTGTTTTTACTCCTTAGTCCTTCGATTTAACACGGGGAAGATAGAGCTTTTTGGTTGAGCAACCACACAGCTGGCGCGTTGCGGAGATACTGCCTTTTTAAGTGAGATAGGTGAATACAAGTCTTTATTTAAACCAATGAAAAACATACAACAGAAGAACACCATGTTCAGGAACTTTTCAAAACTCACTACGGAGAAAAATTGGCCTGCAGTTAACACTCTTTATTTTATGTACATATTATTGACAATTTTGGTGACAATACAACAAATTATGAAAAGAAAGTTGGGAAGAAAGTAGTGAAAGAATTATAATCCTCTTATAATTTAAATGTGTATAAATACATTTCAATGGATTTTTATATGAATTTTACAATAAAAATAAATAGAGAACATTAAATGTCAAAATTTTTAAAGTAAAAATACAAATAAACATTTGATATTATTACAAGTATTTGGCAAGTTTTAGGGCAACTTAATCAGCTTCCTCTGCTAATTATAATTTTCATAATTAAAATCGGCAGCATTGCCAAGCTTAAAATTGGAAATGTTAACAGCACTGCATGCCTTTGTTTCTATGTACATATATATGTATACACATGTATATATACACATATATATGTATAAAGAAAACAAAGACTATTGTGTGTCGTTTCCTAAAAATTTGAATCTGCCATGCTACCGAACAAATGACTGATACCTGACACCGCAATGGAGGCACCTGGCCACTGATTTCAAAGACAGGAATACAATTGATGAATGATGGCATGTGTCAAGAAGCGCAAGTTCTAAGCTATTAATTCACTTGAGGTAAAAACTTTAAATGGCTTACCAGATGAACTCCAAAACACAAATCTTCACAAGGAGCTAATTACAACACAAATATTTGGTAAGGTAAGAAATACTTTTAAAAAAGAGACATCAAAGTCTGGATTTCTTTATCAGAAAATCTATCAAAAGTATATTTGGATGAAGAGGAAAATTTGCAATTTTACAACTACTACATAGAAGAGATTACAGAGGAAAAAGTTGAAAAATCTACCCGAGTACCTCAGATGAAACAATTGAGAAACTTTTAAAGAAAGTTTTAGAAGATAAGCAACAAATATCTGAAGTAAAAAATTTGAGAAAAATTGTCAATGATTTTATTATCAATACTAGTGAGAACCCGTCAAAATTTGACGGTGAGATCTTAGATAAATGTAAAATACTGTGCCCAGACTAATGTTCACAATATGTTGCATTGTTTGGATCTTCGGGTTATAACGAAGAAATTCTGTGATGTGTAGTTCCCAAAATTTTGAACACGTATGGTCCATGACCAGGTGGCAATGCAAAATGGCCCACATATTCCAATAATACACGATATGACACAAAAGAAAGAGCACTATTATACTGACGGATATTGAATTGCTGTAATTAAATTAATTATTATCAATAGATTTTACATAAAAATGTTTATTTATTTACAATGTTGATTTGGAGGTTATGTTGTCCATCAATATTATTTCTAAAGTTTTTTGATGTGTCGTTTGATTACTTCTGGCATATTGCTTGAAGGTAAACTTACTTTCCAATTTAAGCAACACAGAGTAAACACGTTTGCAGAATTTCTCTCGCATGGGAAGTACAAAGCAGAACAAAACTGACATTTTCTGCGCTGACTTTCTCATTCTCTGCGTCCAGTGTACGTTTGCTTCTTTGGGGGCGCATGGACAACTATTCGGAATTCGACATAACCTGTGAACAACTTCACTACTTCAGTACAACTGAGCAAAACCCACTGTCTGAATGTTCTCTAACAAATACATGCACAAAACAAATCACAAAAGCAAATACATGCAAACTGTCAAAGCCACAATGCAATTATTACACTGAAACAAAACCGTGACGAATTGTAAACAAATCTCAACAATCAAAACAAAACATCAAGCAGCTTGGACTCACATCTAGCGTTTCATATAATCGATTTTGAAACAGCATTTTGGAAGAAAACAATTGACTACTGATAAGCGTAGTATTAAAGAATGATTTAATTAATTAATTTACACCGTAAATGTTGGTGAATCAACACAATCCCTGATAACACATCTAGGGATCACATTCTTTCATTTAAAGGAAAAAATATTACAATCAATTCAGTAGAAGCTCCAAACGAAGCCATGGCAGAATGCTTTATTTTTTTAAATATATAGATAGATATTTAATGGAAGAAACTCAAACGCATGCCAATGGATAAACGAGTTTGAAAAAGAGTGTGAACGCTGTTTTGTGGAAGAGAAATTCTAAAAATTTTCCCTTGACAATGCAAGCGCAGATTGGTACTCAAGTATGATTTTGAAAAATACAGTAGAATCAGAATGGAACAATTGGAAAAAGAATGCACGCATAAAAGAAATCGGAGCTGTACTAAACCAAGGACAAAAATGGGGATAATAAGCCAGTGGCATATTTTTCGAAAAAATTGAGTGAAGCTCAAAAGGAAAAAAAAAGCAATTTACCTTGAGTGCTTGGCAATAAAAAAGGTTGTGATATATTGGCAACATTGGCTACTTGGAAGAGAATTTTTGGTACACTCCAATCATAAACCTTTAAAAAATTTAAATATAAAAGCAATAACAGATTAAGAACTGGGTGATTTGACATACTATCTGTCCCAATACAATTTTAAAGTTAAATATAATCCTAGAAAATTAAACCAAGAGGCAGACTGTTTAAACAGGCATCCAGTTCTAGAGCCTGATGAAAATTCAGATGACATATTAAAAATAGTAAACCTAGTGAAATTAGAAGACATAAAAAAGGATCAAAGAAGATGCACAAAACTACAAAACAATAAGAAAAAACTAATATTCTAAAATGAAATTTATTATAAAAATTTCAAAGAAGAGAAAAACTCTCATTATCAGAAGAATTTAGTAAAATATTACTAAAATATGTACACAATACTTATTGTCACCTGGGAAGAGCGCAGATGATAAATAAAGTAACACCATTCTTTACAGCGAAAAATATAAACATAAACATAGAGAAGATTTGTGAAACTTGTGACATCTACTTAAAGAATAAATCATGAAGAAAATCAAAATATGGATTAATGTCACACCTAGGTTGAGCAATGTACCCTTTCAAGATAGTTTCTATAGATACCATCGGAGGTTATGGAGGATCCCGGTCAACAAAAAAATACCTACACCTACTGGTCGACCATTTCACAAGATATGCTTATATTTTAACATCAAAAAATCAAAATGCTGATGACTTCATAAAACTAACTGAGGAAGTAACAAAATACCATTATGTCCAGATGGTACTAACGGATCAATATTCAGGAATAAATTCAAAAGAATTAAAACAATTCAAAGTAAAGAAAAAAATAAAATTGATTTTTACTGCCATAGATGCGCCTTTCTCCAATGGTCTCAATGAAAGATTAAACCAGACTTTAGTGAATAAAATAAGATGTATTATGAATGAAACTAACAAAGAGACTGCTATTGCTATGGACAACTATTGTGAAAAACGCTGTGGAGAAATACGAGACAGAGCATACAGTGACAAAATTCTCAACAAAATACTTGCTAGAGGGTAAAACCATAAATATCCTACCGCATAAATTAAAAATAAAATGCACAGCCGAAGATTTAGAAAGAGAGAGGAAAATAGCACTCAAGAATACAATAAAACTTCATAATGACAACAAAAAAATATTCAACCTACACAGGAGACAAATTGAATTAAAAAGGGAGATCTTGTGTACATAGAACATGAAAATCACCTGAATAGGAAGAAATTAGATGAATTGAGAATTGGGCCATCCTCGATATTGGGAAAATCTTAAAGTCAATCTATGAAGTCAATACCGGACACAGAACCAAAGAATCAAATTTCTATGATATAACAAAACTAACTCCAATGGTAGAAGGTTATGATAATTGAACAATTGCAAAAGCATTGTTCATTTCCCAGAAGGGGGGTTTATTACAGAAACCCAACTGAGTTTTTATTTCAAATTAAATATTTGAAGGATATAATCATTATATACTGCTAAAAATGAAAAAAAATTGCTAATGATGTTGAGTATGCCAAATTTGTTGTAAATATTAATTTAAACAGTAAGTCAAATGCTGCAATGGGTGAAGGAATATTTTATTATTATTATTATTATTATTATTATTATTATTATTATTATTATTATTATTATTATTAAAAAAGGGCAGATGTTAAAACCAACCATCACCCTGAACAAAACACAAATAGTTTTTCTATCCTTTCACCCATATCAAATATTGCTGGACATTTTTCTTGAAGGTTTTTCTCCTTTCCAATTCCTCCAGATGCAAATTAGAGCCCTCCTAAAACAGAAAAAAAGATAGGTCAAGAAGTTATGTGAGGAAAAAATGGTTACTTTATTTTCAGATTACATACAAGATCATACTAACTGGCAGAATTATTATGAGGTCTGGATTGGGAACCTCAGGAATGGCTTTGATGTACCTTCTGCACTCCCACTCGTCTGCCAAACTAGCCTTGCCATGTAAATGAGTAAAATATAATGTGTTTAGCGACTAAGGAAAGCAAGGAACACTGATCAAAATAAATCAGTATTACAGCAGTCTTTGGCGAATTAAAATACCTTTCAAAATATTCACATTGTTAGAGTTCCCAGTTAGCTCCAGCACTTTCTCTTACACTTCTTCAAAACTCCACTCCTGGACTGGTGTCAAACTAAATTGGAAAAACCAAAGAATAAGTTATTAGTTTGCTGGCATGCCCGGCTCTGCTGTGGTGTAATCGAGAACATTTTGGACTTTTTACAAATTTCATAAACGAAATTATCCATTTCACGTCAGATATTTCACACTGTATCACCAAACAGTTACATTAAAACTCTTAAATTACATAAGAAGTTTCCAAGTTAATAGCAAAAACAAATACGTGATATTAACAACGTGTTCATAACCTATTTCTTAGTATGGACAAATGCTCACCATAAAATAAAACGTCTCACAGTTATCAACAAGACGAGTCACAGAAAAGCGAAAACTACTTACCTAATGCAATTAAAACAATCTTCAGACACAGGTCAGTTTTCTCGCAGGAAACCTCTATTCCACTGGCTCCGCCGTGCGATTTTGCGTACATTCACAACACTGCACGTGAATGACTGGACGGTATGGTGGCGCGGCCAACTGACAACTAATGAAATGCTGGCGGTCATTTTGAAAAGGTTCACGTATTCACTGATTGTCAGCAAAGCTACACATTTCGACTGAAGATATCAGTGATTTTGCTCTCACTGATTGAATCAGCGACAATTTCACTGATTCATATTCAGAGAGGAGATAGTTGGAACGAAAAGTTGCATCGTAAAGAGTCCCTTGTTGCACTCGTCTGAATTCAACTTGTCAGAGTGCACGGGTAGAAGCTGCCGAGTCCAAGCAACCTTGTTGGAAGAGTTGGCTATCTGCTCGGCATAAGCGAGCAACACAGGTTGGAGGATCCAGCCTACCGTCATGATGCATCCGGGCGAAACTGATAGGAGCCGGCCTTCCGTGTTGGCTTGCACAGCTATACTGGTTGAAGGGCCAGCCGTACGTGTTGCCATATTGAAGCATTTCTTATTGGTGTTACAATTACTGATCGTTGACGGGTATAGGATGGGTTATACGTAGTACTTGCTATTAATAGAATATTCATTATTTTTGATCCAACAACAGATCTGTATATTTACCTACACAACCAGACACCGTAAAAACGGAAATAATTGCATAAAAATTATGCATTTATATATTCAGGTATCAGGTGTGTGTGTGTGTGTGTGTGTGTGTGTGTGTGTGTAAATATATTCATAACACTGAAAAGTCAGCAGAAGCCGAACACGCTTTCTCTGGCCGTGAACACAACATTAGATTCGAAGACGTGGATGTTTTAGCCACCACAGCTCACTACCATGCTCGATTAAACCGTGAAGCCATTGAAATTCATAAACATTCCCGGAATTTCAATAGAAAGGAGGAGGGAATGAAAATCAATCCGATTTGGATCCCCGTAATCCGCCAGGCCAAAGCAAAACCTTATGAACAACAATGACGGAACAGTGGTCACGTAGGCACGCGGGAACATGGCAACAGGAACAGTTGAAAAAAACTGACAGTCACCGGGGATCTTTCAAAAAGGGGATTCTTCGTCCGACACCACATCGCCACTGAGGATGTCTGCCGTAGTTGCGGACGAAACGTATGGGAATATGTTTTCCACTGGACCACGGCCCTTCAGCCCGGAAGAAATCGTTGATTTTTTTGACAATTTTTCAACTTTTTGCTTTCCTAGTAGTACAACTGAATCATTACTTCAAGAATATTAAAGAAGAGTAAAGATTCGTCTGAAATAGAAGTTTTCATTGAAGAATTCGTAGTCTTTTTTTTTTAAGTAAATGGCGTTCAAGCATTACTGTAAATGCGAAATTTAAGCTCTTTTTCACAGGAATCTATTATAATAAACCCGGCTACTCCCTCTATTTTATACATTAATATGCCCCTTTACTGGCTAACTTTTCAAAATTCTAACAATTTATGCGGGCGTGAACTTGTGATGGCCCCCGTACAGGGACCGAAACGTGGTACTCTTGCAACGCGCGCGTGGATCAGCATCTAACTACCTTAATCACAACACTTCTCTAATGGTTGTTAATGAACCCGAATGCATTCATCTCAATTTATTTACTACTTTTATGGACTGTTTCTTTTCCTCTGATGTTTCAAAATGACAAACATATGTACAATGATAGTGCCCTCTGATGGCACACAAAACAAAACATAGCAAACAAACAATACCCTTAATATTAAAAAAGAACAAAATAATGACCATTCACACTGAAAATTACATAGAACAAAATTACATACGAAAATACATTCATCCATACCGAATGCGCATTCTGTCGTTTCAGATTGTTGACCCTCTTATTCTATAGTGAATTAACAGGACTTGGTCTTCGACAGATGCCTTTGAAGTTGCCAGATAATAAAAAAAAATCTATGCATCACTTCCCTGATACCGGATGAACACTGAAACATGCGGCCATATCACGCGTCGCCGTCGGCAATGGTACACTGAAAAAAAGGATACCATAATTGCCAACAAGATTTCAATAGTTACACAAAACCTTCGTATGCGAAACAGATACCTTATTGCTTTACTCCCTTTCCTAGCTACAACAGCATCTAAGATTGCTGACCTTGATAGACCAACCTTGATGGACCAACCGGCCTGTGATTTCTGAGAGGTTGATGTTGCTTCATAAACGGACCTGTCGGCCTTATCAAGCCTAATCATGTTGCAAAGCACTAGCTGGCCATAGCAGCCAGGTACCTTGTCAGATTAATTACGTATTGAAGAAAATATACATTGAAAAACATTCAACATCTGTTAAACACACACACACACACACACACACACACACACACACACACACACACACAGGGGACACCACCTTGTAGTAGCACTGTCCGTGCGGGTGGCGAGGGCTTGCGCGCTTCGTTGATGTTGAGGGCTATGCCAGCGGCAGTTGCAGATGCATCTGCTGGTAGGGTTTCCCATGTTGGACAGGTCTCAACGGAGGAGCCAGACGAAGTGTGTCCTACAACGACCTGCCTGACCTCACTCCTCTCCCTAAACCTCCTTTTTTCCCCCTCAGGGTCTCCCGCCTTGGGAGTTCGTGAGTGGCAACCACGGGGCCCTAAGCTGTGTCAAGCATTTCTTCCACTTACTTGTGCTTGACTCTCTCTCTCTGTCTTCTATCCTATCAGGCCTCCCTTGGCCAACTCTTGTTTTTTCGACCCCGACGCTATTAGGTTTCGAGGGCTAGGGCGTGTCTTTCCTGTTTCTACAACAATGCTCTTCTTTTTACTTGAACCAGTCTACTTTCCATACACATCAATCGCATACACCCGCCCAAATGCAATAACCCGAATTTACCAAATACCTAATATCTTAGATGGCCTCTTCCCACCTTTTCACTCTGGTTTTGGCGCTGCCCGAAGTCGACAGAGGGTACAGCATAGAAACTGGGTTAACTGCACTCCCAGGCCGCCTGATAGTACAGGGGCCCAGGTACAGGAAGCCACCTGACCCGGCTGCCCTATCAGCAGGTGTATAATCTCCTCGGTCGTATTAGTGCCGGGTGGCGCCCGGGCAGGGCCCTGATGCGACCGGGGGGAGGCTGTGCCGAGGCCACTGTCTTCGGAGGACGACGACGGGACTTGCGTGTCGAGGTGGGGTTTACGGAGGAACTCGGGGATACTAGGTACCATTACCTTACATTTCAGAGAGAAGAGGGAGTACAGGATTAATATGAAGCCGCAAAATGAAAATAGAGATTTAAAAGTGCAGAAACCAATGGGGGCCCCAGCCCAAACCAAAGAGAGGAATGAAGAGAAGGTGAACGGACTCCATGTCCAAGAAGCAGCCGTAGAAGAAATAGGAACCAACGCTATCGACGTCCTTGGAAAATTGATCGGCGAACTTAATGAGATGATCCAATCCAAGAGAAACATTGGCAAGCTAATCCAGGAGCAATCAGCCAGAGTTGGGAATGCCTACAATCGACTGAAGCGTCTCAGGTTTGTGCAGAGTAGACGCTCTGTTATTGTGATTCCTAGTGCTGTGACTCCAAGGGCACCAACAATTTCTCCGTCGGTCACAGAAACAGACGCTGATGATGAATCAGAGGACGTCTCAGATGCGGGACGTAACACCCGGAACCCAAAACGGAGACTAAAGAATGACAAAAACCGGGCAGAGAGGAAGGAGGCAGAATCTACCTCTGAAGATGACACCCAACTCGCAGAGGCGAAGAAAGGTGGGTGGCAGAAGGTCAAATCCCGTAAGGAAAAGAGGGAAGAAAAGAGGAAAGCGGGAACGGAGCTGCCTTTGAAACAGCCCGAAAAGCAAAAGAAGAGGACACGACAGAATAGACGTAAGAAACGGGCCAAGTGGCCAAATGCGATCATTGTTCGCCCGAAAGAGAAAGAGAGGTATGCGGATATCCTCAGTCGGGTTAAAGAAGGAGTTCCCGACGAGCAGGTCCGGACCTCAGTGGATAAGATCCGCAAAACAGTCTCTGGAGACCTGTTAATAATCCTCTCAAAGGATAATACAGACAATGGGGCAGGTCTTCAGAAAACAATGACTGATCTGCTAGGAAGCGACGCAGAAATCGTCAGTAAGAGTCCACAAGAACATGTTGAGATACTGGATCTTGATGAGATTACTACTAAAGAGGATATTCTGGCAGCCCTGCAGAAAGCGGCTGGAGAAGAAAATGCACTGACACTAGGTGCGATTAGATCCTTGCGCAATGCTTACGGGGGTACACGGATTGCCTCTGTGACACTGCCATCACCCATAGTGGAAAAGATCCTGGGCGAACACGGCAAGATAAGGATTGGTTGGGTCAACTGCCGGATCAGAAGAATTGAGAAACCGACCAAGTGTTTTAAGTGCTGGCACTACGGTCATATCTCAACGAAGTGTAAGAGTGATGTGGACCGAACCAGACTCTGTAACAGATGCGGAGAAGGAGGTCACATAGCAGCTGACTGCAAGAAAGAGGCACGATGCGCTTTATGCCTCGAGAAAGGTCATCGAGAGAATTGTGCTCACCCAGCTGGCGGCAATAGGTGCCCAGTATTTAAGGAAGCACTTCAGAGAATGAAAGCTCGACGATCATGAAAGTGATACAAATCAATTTAAATCACTGTGAAGCTGCGCACGATCTGCTCATGCAGACAGTACGGGAAGAAAGAGTGGATCTGGCAATGATTTCGGAACCATACAAACATCTCGCCACAACACCGTGGGTAACGGATACGACAAATACAGCTGTCATCTGGTCATGTGGCAAATGCCCGTTCCAGAGTGTGAAGAGTTCCGAAGCTGGATACGTGATGGCGCAGATCGAGGGAGTCTTCTTCTATAGTTGCTACGCTCCACCCAGCCTTTCAAGTGATGAGTTCAAGGATTTCCTTGATAGACTTACTGCGGATGCGGAGCAGCACTACCCGGTGACTATAGCCGGAGACTTCAATGCCTGGGCCGTCGACTGGGGTAGTAAGAAAACGAACGGACGAGGGAGAGCATTGCTGGAGGCCATGTCTACTCTAGACGTCGTCTTGCTCAACAGTGGTGATCATCCAACGTTCATCAAGGGAGATGCTACCTCTATTGTGGATCTGACCTTTGTCAGTAGCAGCGTTGCAAGAACCTGCTCCTGGGAAGTGGCGGATTTATTCACTGCCAGCGACCATTGTGTGATTCTGTGGGAGTTATCCATCGGGCACATCGCTAAAAGAGGACAAAGAAATACCAAGGCAGTTAGCTGGAAAGCATCCGCTTTTGACCCAAAGACCTTTGCAGTGGCTTTTGACTACCGAACAATACACGGTGAAAATGCGGAAAGTAAGACAGCTAATCTGATGAAGAGAGTCACGGAAGCGTGTGACGCTACCATGCCTCGAAAACGCGGCACGCATCGTTTGCCATCTGTGCACTGGTGGAATGATGACATTGCCGCCCTCCGGAAAGATTGTCTGAGGAAAAGAAGAGCATCACAGCGTGGCAGGAAGAAGCCCAATTCTCAGGAATTGGTGACATTATTCAAAATTGCGCGCCGAAGGCTTAAGTTGGCTATCAGGGAAAGCAAGCAGCAATGCTGGCTGGAACTGCTCTCGGAAGTAGAGAGCGACCCCTGGGGTAGACCATATAAGGTAGTCATGACCCATCTAAAAAGTCAGCCAATGCTACAACCGACGTGTCCGGAACTTCTGAGGAAAATTGTCTTTGAACTGTTTCCCCAACAATTGGAATTCACCCAGTTCATAGACGCCACAGAGTTCAACTCAATTGAGGATATTCCACCTATCACAGAAAATCAACTAAAGGAAGCGTGTGATAGAGTGGGGAATAACAAAGCTCCTGGCCCAGATGGAATCCCGAACATCGCATTAAAAATGGCCGTCAAGATGGCACCCTCACTGTTTCTGGATGTGTTCAATACTTGCCTTCAAGAGGGTATTTTCCCACGAAAATGGAAGCTCCAAAGACTGGTGCTCCTTCCCAAAGGAAACAAGAACCCGGACGAACCAACATCATACCGTCCACTCTGCATGCTGGATACAGCCGGGAAGATACTTGAGCGCATAGTACACCGAAGAATAGAGGCAGCCGTCGAGCCGCAACTGGCCAGTAACCAATATGGTTTCCGGAAAGGTCGCTCCACCCTCGACGCGATTGACCTGGTGGTGAGTACGGCCAAAGACGCCATTTCAGGAACAAGGTGGAAAGGAGGAACGATGAGGTACTGCCTGGTGGCGACACTGGACATCAAGAACGCCTTTAATTCCGCCAAGTGGGACTGCATCATGAAAGCACTCGCCGAAATGACAGTACCCAAATACTTGCAAAGGATAGTGTCAAACTATTTTACTGACCGAACATTAACGTACGACACGAAGACCGGTGTTAAAGAGTACAGAGTGACTGGAGGTGTTCCACAAGGTTCAGTTCTGGGACCTTTGCTGTGGAACATAATGTATGACGGCCTTCTGAAACAAGAAGTACCAAGGGGGACTAAACTGGTGGCATATGCTGATGATCTGGCCGTGGTAATCGTCGCAAAACATCTTGATGATATAAAGTTTCTTCACGACAACACCTTCGAGAAGATCAGCCAGTGGATGGAATCAGTAGGGCTGAAGTTGGCGGAACATAAAACTGAGGCAGTCCTCATTACCGGTCGGAAACAGCTGGAGGGCATTACACTTCAGGTTGGAGGGCATGAAATCACTTCTCAACCCTTCATTAGATATCTGGGAGTCATGATAGATGCGCGGCTTAAATTTAAGCAGCAAGCTGAACACGTGAGTGCCAAGGCGTCAGTGGTCAGAACGACCTTATCACGACTAATGCCCAACATAGGAGGACCAAAGCAAAAGAGAAGAGCTCTACTCTCATCAGTAGTAACATCAATACTGATGTATGGAGTTCCCATATGGGCTAATACACTGCAGATCCAAGCTTCTCGCAGGAAAATCGCCCCTGTTTATAGACTAAGCGCCCTGAGAGTCTCCAGTGCTTTCCGCACCGTGTCTGAAGACGCAGTGTGCGTCATTGCCGGGATGCTGCCTGTTGGAGTACTCTCCGAAGAGCGAAAAGCCCTTTACCGGCAGAAAAGAATCACGTCTATGAGTCCAGAACAACTCAGACTACAGGAACGGCGTAAAAGCCTAAGAGTATGGCAAACGATGTGGGATTCCTCAACGAAAGGCAGGTGGACGTACCGCCTTATCCCGCAATTAGATGTTTGGATCAACAGAAAACATGGCGAGGTCAACTACTACCTCACACAGCTTCTATCGGGACATGGATGCTTTCGAGCATATCTGCATCGCTTCAAGCACGACGACTCTCCAGAATGCCCGGACTGCCCTGGAGTCAGTGAAGATGTAGAACACACGTTCTTCATGTGCCCCAGATTCATTAGTGCACGCAGTGCCTGGGAATCAACAGTTCGTTTGGAACTTCGGCCTGAGTCCCTAGTTAATGCAATGCTCTCCTCAAAAGAAGCTTGGGAGGCGACGAACGGATTCGCGAAGGAAGTCCTACTGGAGCTTCGTCGTCTTGAAAGAATACGAGCTGAAATGAATGCCCAACGTGTAGATGGTATGTAGCGTAACCACAACCCCCTGAAGGAAGAACAACAGCTAGTTTCTCCCCCCGTGAAGTAATACCAAGCGGTAGTTCCACGGGGGTAAGAGATGTGAGAGGTGGTTTTTAGTCGGTAGGGGATATGCTTATCCGAGCCCGACATATCCAGGAGGAGCTACTATTCCTGGAATACGTAAAGAGTATTTTCCACCTCAACGAAAAACACACACACACACACACACACACACACACACACACACACACACACACACACACACACACACACACACACACACACACACACACACACACACATATATATATATATATATATATATATATATATATATATATGCGATAATTATGACTTTATCAAGCAAAGAAAACATAACTGTCATTCTTGCTCAAAACGGAAAAGAAGTTTAATAATTATATTATTTTCCGTCTGTGCTGTTACACATGTAAATATAAATGTAGAAAGGCAAACTAATTACGTTATATATTTATCAGCTTCCAGTCCCAGGCCCTCGGCGGGCTCTTGGAAGTGTGTGTGTGGGGGGGGGGCAGGAAGTTGTGCGCGCGCCTCAAAGCTTGCTGCAACCTGAGTGCTACGCAATATTATCCGTTCATCCTAAGAAAAATTCTGATTTAAAGAAGTACAAATGTAAGTTCACTACATAAGAACTAATTTGAACCATCGGTTGTTAAATTAACCTTTCATCAAAACTACTGCAAACGAAGAAGAGCATGCGTGTTGCTGGCCGATAAGGACCTGATATCAGCTGAGGATTGACGAGGAAGTGCGTGGGAAGTGGAGCGGCTGTTGGACCGCAGCGTCGCGCCGCCGATCTGATTCAGTTCAGTTTGGAAGGGCTATGAGAGTGACTGTCCTTTCAGGAAAGTTTCTTCGAAGTGGCGAAAAGCGCATCGTTGTGAAAGTTTTCAATTTGTTATTGTAGAAAAATACGTCGTTGGCAAAGCAAATCGTTGAACGTACTATGAGTTCACTGGTAAGTACCGTATTGAAACTTATAGTGCTGCATCAGTGTGTATTATAATCTAAAGGATATTGGTGAATATCTTTTAATAGGTGCCAGACTACAGAGTCTAAAATACCTCTTTGAAGTGAAAATCTTATTTCATTGGAAGTAAACGGGCGAATGAAGTTCGAAAGAAAATGATACCTTCATTTACACTGCCTATTTGAAATCAAACAAGAATTGTCAACCAAGATTAAAAGAGAATGGTGGAATGGAATTGCAACTTTTAGGTACGTATATATTTCTATCATGAGTTGTAATAATACAAAGGCATATATTAGTGTGTGTGCATTTCTATAACCTACAAAACTTGGCCATTAATCCAGCTCAAAGTTATTTTAATGTAAATTGTAAAATTCCTCTAAAAGCTTATGTCGAACAAGATAAACAATTATTTCGTTTTACATAATCGGTTTGAATCCTTTCAATTCAAATTCTAACATTGTTAAGTGGATATGGGGCTTGGCGTCCAAACTCATTATTTTGCATTCTTTTGTGCATTTTTTAATAGTAAAAAAAGTACCTATTAAAAAAGTTTATTTGATTAGTTTTTAATACTCAATTAAGCATTGCAAATGTGTATTAAAATGTAAAGAAAAAATATTTATTATGTTGCCAATTCATTGAAATAATTTTAATATAGTCTTGAAGTGTCATTAATGGCAATTAGAAATTGTAGAATTAATTGTTGTGTAGTATTCCCATATGTTATAAGTGTACAGAATTTTGATTACTGTATTTAAATTGAGACTAAAGCCTATCATGTTCTGTAAATAATTGAACAAAATAATAATGCATTCCTCGAAAAAAAAAAAAAAAAAACCCTGCTGTAAAACACTTTCTATTTTTTATTTTTCAATAATTATCACTTTAATTATATTTTCAAATACTATTATATTTTTCAGGTAGTTTTGGCACAAGTGATGGAAATTGGTCATTGAAATAGGTGATGGTTCATCGATGCAGATATTCATGGATATTGTTAATTCTAAATGGCTATTGCATTCTATAACAAGATCATGAACATGTGTTTGAAGGTGATGCCAATATACATTTTGCTAATTTTGCAAGCATCATGGACTTTTGTGATTTCATTCGTATTCAACATTCACAAATTGTGTATACATTAATGGTTCAATTATTTTAGTGTGTATCATTTTTGACCAGGCAAGTTATTTTAAAATTCTCATTAGGTAATATAACTTGTATTATAATTCTGTTATAGTTTCAATGTGTACTATTTAGTAGTGCTCTCAGAATGATTACAAATGAGTATGAGTAATATAAAAATTCACATTCCCACTAGAAAAGTGTCACTAACTTCAAAATGCTGGTTTTTCAGGACATTGTTTTACAACTAGAGTTCTGAATCAAGTTCATGGAGTGTGACTATTTGTAATTTTCTTTTGAAAGATTATTAATTTTTACTTCGGTTTCCAAGGAAAAAAGATTTCAAGTTTTTTCATAATTTAGGGTTCTCCACAGTGTGCTGTGTGTGGCAAATAGTACGGATAACACTGCATTCTCAAACATGCAATGATTTTGGCTATTATTCATCTTCAAAATTGCCAGAGAAAAATATCTCAGATTGTGTTAATGATTCTTGGGCAAAGAAATGTCATTACTGTTGTAATAGTGTTGACCTTGATAATTTTCTGAAACATTTCCCTTGTCAAGTGAATAAAATACTTTCCTCTTGAAATAAAACAATTAAATATTACTAGACATGATTCTCGTGCCCTTTAAAATGCTAAAACCTGCATACATATGCCAAATAAAATTTGACAAAACATGCACAATCAAATTTTAGCTTGGTATTTTTTTTTCATTGTCTTTTGAAACAGGAACACTAAACAATTTTTCAAAATTTCACTCAGTCAAATTCATCCTTTTGTGAGAAATGAATCTTTTTGAACATTCTACTACATTATTAGATGTAATTGGAGCATATTTGTAAGATGAAATCTGAGCCAATATGAGGTCAAATTCTGCATTTTCTGCTCTTGAATCTCAAATTTTTTTTTCTTTAAATTTCATAGAAGTTTTAAATTGAATTTGAATTTACTGGTTTTTATAATTTTTCCTCAGCAGTCACACTTGCATGTCCAAACACAAATTTCAAAGACATTGTAATATCTTCAACAATATTTAATGACTTCAATAGAGGTAATCCTGCTGTTTTCAATTTGTGAATTGGTATAGGCAATTTTACAAAATTTAATTAAATATGCATTTTTATTTTATTTTTTTATATACATGGTTTTATAACATATTTTATTTTATTTTTTTTGCATACAAGCAGACTAAGAGTCTGCACCTAATTATTTTCCCTTCCCTTGTATCACTGTCAGTTACCAGTGATACTGAGTAGTGATTTATGTGTGTGTGAAATTAATCAATAGTATTCGAAGAATATAATCCTAAATTTTGAAGCAATCCAGAAAAGTATGCATTTAACAAAATAACTTGCCAAATTTAAAGTCACTTCAGAACTGGTTATTAATTTGCTAAGAAAACTTATTATTTGACTCATCCAATAAAATGAAGGCCAAGCATTTGTCCCACGCTAAAGTGATGAGTCTTCTCCCACCTTACACAATACTAAAATTATGATTTATCCCGACCTCTCACTATATTTATTCGCTGTTATTGAGTGCACATTCTTCTCTACAATTTTTTATTGTTGCATTCAGGTGATAATAACAATAGTTATGACATTAACTTGTTGGGAGTGTAGGATTTGTAAATGCAGGCCAATGAGCTTATTCATTGTCAAATGGGCAAAGAGGTTTGTAAGCAATGAGATTGATTCAAATTGCAGACCCAGCAGGTAAATCAATGCTGGGCAATACATTTTAATTCCAGGTTTTAAATTAATTTAACTAATTTAATTTGATTTTATAGTATGTTTGTACATTTAGATTACAGAAATTGAAATAACAGAAGTAAAAAATATAAATATGATTTATGTTGGTGTTTTCTTCCATATACTTTTTTGATTTTAACAGTATGTAAACTATTTATGAATTCATTGTAATTGTAAACTAAGTGTTAATTTTATGTAGATGAATTTTGTGCTAGTGAATGCAAGAACCATAAGTATAATGAAGGGACTAATAGAATTGAACTTTTAGTAACCAAAATTAATATAAACATAAAACAAGAATATTAAATTTTTAAAATGAAAGGTTAAAAGAAATAAACAACAAATACATTCGAAAATAATTTTCAGCTACATATTGAGCCATAATTTAAATAAATCTTGGCATTTTTATAAAATAAATGTGAATTAAATTTGTTTTTTGGGGATCAGTAATAAAAGTTGCTATTTAAATGTACTTGTGAAACAGTTTTAAAATAGTTTTGAAACATTTATAAAACGTTTTTAAAATCATTTTGTAACAGTTATAAAATATTTTTGAAATAATTACTAATGACTGTAAACATGTTCTTAGTCTCCTTGTGTATTTAATCCACCTGATCACATAAATGATTAAGTGGTACATAAATGTTTCATTATCATTTGTTAGCTATTAAGTTTATGTCAATGTATTTCATTCTATTGTGAGTTATGTTATATTTTACACATTTTACTTTACTAAATAAATATTTTAATGTTAAATTCTAATATTTTATTTTTAGGTACAGGCTGTTTCAGAATATTCATTATATATATAACATTTTCATTCAACAACAATGCAGGCATATTGATGTATGTATATCTACCGTAATAACAGTCAGACTGCTGAATTTAAAGGCTTTTGAAGCTTGTTGTGAAATTTAATTATCACTAAATGCATAATTTTTATGCAATTATTTCCGTTTTTACGGTGTCTGGTTGTGTAGGTAAATATACCGATCTGTTGTTGGATCAAAAATAATGAATATTCTATTAATAGCAAGTACTACGTATAACCCATCCTATACCCGTCAACGATCAGTAATTGTAACACCAATAAGAAATGCTTCAATATGGCAACACGTACGGCTGGCCCTTCAACCAGTATAGCTGTGCAAGCCGACACGGAAGGCCGGCTCCTTCTATCAGTTTGGCCCGGATGCGTCATGACGGTAGGCTGGATCCTCCAACCTGTATTGCTCGCTTATGCCGAGCAGATAGCCAACTTTTCCAACAAGGTTGCTTGGGCTCGGCAGCTTCTACCCGTGCACTCTGACAAGGTGAATTCAGAGGAGTGCAACAAGGGACTCTTTACGATGCAACTTTTCGTTCCAACTATCTCCGTCACGAAACAGCAACAGTGAACCTGGTTGGGCCTATATTATCATGCGTTCCCTTGATGCAGTATAATGGATCAGGTATACTGCAACTGTTCTTTTTTCTCCGTGTACAAATAAAAATATCCGTATCGAACTCACAGGACCTTGAGTTTGCCAGATCAATCGGGGAAAATCAATTTCGGAAAAAATCTGAACGGTATGAGAGCTAGCGTGAACGAATAGGTATTTTGCCGTAACACAAATTTTCGCTATCAAGGTCCCTACAAAATACGGATTCTGACTAAACCATATGTTCAAGGAACTAATTTATACACATAGGAACACGATTTACCCACTTTTTCTATATAATCCCCCTCCATCAACAAAAAAACAACAGAAAAACAAGAAAAGTCGAAAAATCCCCGTTTTTGGCGGCAGTATTAACTCTATATTAACGTAACTAGATTGAGAGAAAGTAATCTGTTGAAATTAGTAAAATCGGTTTCATTGTTTTAGTATTAATAAATACCTCAGTTGCCAGAGGGAGTATTTTTGTTGGCACATTAAGTTTTTTAGTTTCTTTCATGTCTTAAGTGTACATGTAAAGCGTTTGTTTGGATTTGCTTTTTTTCTTTGAAATTCCATTTCCAAAGAGGATATATGCTGCCAAAATATGTCTTACTTATTTAGTGTATCACATCCATTCTTCAAAAATTAATGTTAGCATTGATTTTCTAACTTTCTACATTTTTACTTGCTCGCATTTTACCTACGTAGTATTGAGAAAGTTAAGTAATGCTGCTAAAAACGGCGATTTTTCGGGCGGAAAATCGTATTGTAAATGCCTTCTACTCAAAAAATTGGATAATTCCTGTTCCTAAATGTACCAGATTACTTCCTCTAACACGTTCTATACGAATCCATGTTTTGTGGGTCTTTGGTACTGAAAAATTCACGGCAAAACGTGTCCGTCTGTGAACAACGCTAGCGACGAAACCGTGAGCTGGATTTTCACCAAAATTGATATTCTCTTATTGATCTGGCTGATGTCGCGGCCCCTTCAATTAAGACTGATTTGTTTTAATTTGGAGAGTATTTTACATCACGGACATTTTCAACTTTTTCTCAAAAATGACTCCAAAATTTTCGATTCAAGTTCGTCCTGGAATAGCGTAAAGAACGCATACAAAACTAGAGCAGATTTCAGTTTTGTTTGAAATATTTTGAAAATTGCAAAAATTGAAAATATTTTCGGCCTCTGCCTACAATTTCGATATTGAAGATAGAGATTTTTCCTCTGAAAAAAAATGTTCAACAGCTTTTTTCAATAAGGGCATGTAGGTTTTTTCAAAACACGAATATTTGTTTAGTAATTTTGAGCGAAATGAGCAATAGGATTAGTATTAAACGTAGTGTAACAGATTATATAAACGCCATATTGTTCTATTCTATTGTTTGTTTGTTTTTTTAAATTACGCAATTGTAATTTTTTGACATTATTCTCACTTCCTTAAAATTTACATTACCAGTGATTTGTATCTGTGTTGTATTGTATTGCATTTATAAGAAGGCGTGCTTCAAATGATGTCTTATACATTTTCTCGAAAACTCCAAAGTTTTCTGTGAAAATGAGTTCAAAATTCCACATTTTCAGACTAGCTCAAACATTTTAGCAAAAACATCTCAATATGATTTCTTCAAACCTTTTATAAGGATAGTACTGAATGCACTGTATATGACAAAAGACCTTTTGCTGTATTCCTTTGTTGTTGTTTTTTTAAATAAGCAAATGTATGTTTTTAAATATCTCAAGCTGTCAATATGTACATTTTCAGCGATTTGTATACAATATTGCATTTGTGAGTAGAAATGCGTTAAATGATATCCAATAAAATTTCTTGAAAACTCAAAAGTTTTCTGTGGTAAAAAGCTTCAAATTTCGGAATATGTTCTGGAAAAATCCTACGAATAGTTTAGGTGTTCTTCAAGGACGGACAGAACGCATTTTCTCCACAATATTTGTTTTTTTAAATACAACTTCCTATTAGCAGAGGTTGTGCTGAAATTAACTTGTGTTTAATGCACTTAATAGTTACCTTCATTTTAATCTACGTTGCTGTCACAATCAAGTTATTGACCCTCTACAAACAGAAAATATCCTATGCTTAGTAGTCATAGGATCTATAGCACAAAAAATAGAAATCATTGAGAAACACTAATATTATTTTCGAGTTCAGCAAGCTCAATTCCTATAAAAACCGTTCAAAAATTTAAATATACATATATATTTAAAAAAACGCAGGTCAGTATTATTGACGGCATTTAATGCATAATTTATGTTTAGAGAATTTGTTTTCGTTTGTGATTGATGTATGATTGATCATTTGTTTTCATTTATTGATTAAAAACGTACACCCGATGAATTATTTGTGTACAGTTGGCCGTTCTGGAAGAAGTCCCTTTCTGTCTCTCACGGTGAATGCGTATTTCCGCCTATAGTTATAGAGTGATTTTCCTAAGGATGAGCCAAAGTGGCAGTTAGTGCTGGCAACATAACTGAAGGTTCGGTGGTCGTTGTGCCCTTGAACCCATTAGACTCCCTCTCCGCATTCGTTCGTTTGCAGTTGGCTAACTTGTAAATGGCTTCGACACTTCCTTTTGTGGTGTCCTTGTCCGACAAAAATATAGAGCGCTGCGAGAAATAATTGATATTAGGAAGTGCAGTGTAATGTGCTCTTCTGTAAACATTCTTTTTTCTTTATATATTACATAGAATGTACTTTGTGTGTGATAAATATTATGTTTATTTTAAAACCGAGACTTGAATGCGAGATGCGTACCGGTGCACGTGTTTCCGACTGAAAATCATTTTTCTTTCTATTTACATTCGTGGCAGTTTTCTTTTACTTATTGTGAGAGCATGTTCAGAGATTTTCCACATACGTAATTAAATTCAAATATTTCCCGGACTCACGTACGTGCATATACCTCTGCGAAACTCTTAGACTTCTGCATAGGGATGTTTTCACAGGAGCAATTAGCTCTTTACGAAGGGTCGTGACTGAACAGCTGTCGCGGCGTAGGGATACATCTCTGAATTACATGTGATGTTCACTTGTTTTCGCGAACTGTCACTTTGGTTCATCCTTAGGAAAATCGTTCTATATTCGGAGAGCGCTGGTGGGAATGCGAGCGTGTATGTGTGGAAGGATCTTTATTACAAAATACACCAGGGTAGAGAAATTTTCGAAATAAAATAATTTTCTTTGTGTGAAACGTGTCGAAGCAATAGTGCTTGTTGCAACGTGCAGGAGTCGAACCTAAGGGCCCAGTGGAAAACAAAGTCACAACCACGTGCGCGGAAGGTGTATATACTAAGGTATATATTAGGTGTGTTACTACCTAATACCGACACCACGCATAAAATTATGTAAGCGGGCGAGGATCCACGCGGCGAGAAATTCCTCCCCCCCCTAATTTTTCTGTAACTACAGTCGACTCCGGTTGTAGTGAACTTCTGGGAACTAACATTTTTGGTTCACTATATCCGAGGATGTCAAAATTAAATAGAATTTATCTATAACGATTGATTTTATTAATATGGAGTAAGTGGCGTGCATTCCAGGTAAGCTAGGTATGCTGCGCTTACCCTGGAGAAAAGATAGTTAACCACCACTCTCGCTACTGATAAGAACTCAGTTTATAAAATTCATTTCTTCCGGGCTGATGGGCCGTGGTCCAATTGGCGTTGAAATGCCAAACGTTTCGCCCACGACTGCGGTGGGCATCTTCAGTGGCGAGGTCTCGGGCGAAGTGTCCGGGTCGGCGGCTGACTAGCGCCTGACGCCGCGATAGCAAACTTGTGCAGTTTTGTGAACGCACGTAAGGTGCAATGTACGTTCACGCCACCGCGGTGCGGCCATTCCTACCCTTACGGGCATCTATGGCCAATCCTGTAACATGAAAAGAAAAAACAGATCAGTTAGATTTTAGCCAACTGGCGCGCGCATTGCGTGTGCTGAAATTCAAAGCTTATATTTCAAGTCTCATTTCGCTGTTTCAGATTTCTCTTACTCCAGGAATTGTTTCGGTCGCTTATACTTCGCCCGCTGATCGGGTTCGTATGAAGCGACCTCGGAAATGAGAGTGTTTTCCGAGTCAGCGGCTTTTTTGAAAAATTTTGTACTAATGCTTTTAAAGTGCTCTTTTAGCAGTGGCATTGAAACATCGCGATGCAAGTTTTTAATTAAAGTATATTTAGGGGCGCAGAGGGCGGCCCTAAGGCATTCATTTTGAACTACCTGCAGTTTATTTAAATGAGTTTCTGCAGCAATCGCCCAGCTAGGGCATGCGTAGTCCATTTGTGGCCTAATAATTGCTTTATAAAGCGTGAGGCAGTTTGCCGTTGACAGTTTGCTCCGCCTATGAAATAAGCATCGCAAGCGGCCTCTGGTCTGCCGCGCTTTCTTCCGCACGTTATTTATGTGCAGGCTGAACGTGAGTGAGCTATCTAATGTCACTCCTAGGTATTTGACATTTTTGGCCCAGTTGATTACATCTCCACTAAGCGCGAGCGGCCTCGGCTGCGTGAATCGCTGTCGCCGTGTAAAGAGCACGGCCGTGCTCTTATTCACATTGACTTTGACCCGCCACAACTTCAGCCACTCCTGGATCTGAAGTAGATGTTGATCCAAGTACTTCTGGAGAAGCTCGATCTTTTTGGACGTGGCTATTACAGCCGTATCGTCTGCGTACAAGGCGAGTTCCGTCTGCGGGTGCGATGGAATATCACGCACATAGAGGCTGAAGAGCGTAGGAGCTAGCACGCTCCCTTGTGGCACTCCGGCCCGTATGGCGCGGCGGGTGGATTTAGCATTCAGAAGCGTTACTTGAAACGTTCTGTTTGCTAGGAAAGACGCCGCGTTGTTCTCGGCCGCGTTGTTCTCGGCCGCGTTGTTCTCGGCCGCGTTGTTCTCGGCCGCGGTATTTGTAGTCCGCGGGTGCGGGTAACGGAGGGGGCGGTTTCGCGCGCTTGCTTCCAATTGGCTGTCGCTTCGCGAGCTGGCTTGCGATTGGGTATCGACCGAGATGGAAGTTGGGCGGGGGATTTTATTATTATATGGTTTTGTCTTGGTGTTAAGGAGTACTGGATGCCAGGCAGAACTAATTTTGACTCCTTCTTTCCTGTTAAAATTATTAGGATGTTTAAAAATTTCTATGGCTTCCCGTTGTAAGCGGGCGTGGTAGTGGTTTGTAGTTGATAAAATCTCGGTGTTATGGAATAAGATGTCGTGTTCTTTTCCCCCAGCCACCGCGGATCTATCGGTGTAGCCGAAGTGGCAGTTTCGTTTGTGCTCTGTAAGGCGGGTGTTCACTGAGCGTTGCGTTGTGCCTATGTAAACAGAACCACAGGAACAGGGAATCCTGTAAATACCTGCTGTCATTAATGGGTCGCTCAGCCAAGGACAGGAGAAACCAATTTACAACAGCTGATTTACTTCAAACGCAGCTGTGTAAAAACCGCAATACAGTCGCGCAGCCCTCCATTCGGCATAAACGCTGTGGCGACGAAGACAGAAAGCGGCTGAAAGAGACGGAGGTCGTAGGGTCAGCAACCCAGCCCGAACTGAGCACGCCAAAGTTCACCATCTGAATGCATTGGGCAGTTCGCGCATGCGCTCTTGACATTTTGGAAGCTCCAGTTGCTTGTACGGAGCACGCTCGTAAGCGCAGCAACCCAAGCCCACCGCGCCCTCAGGCTGGCCCTGAACAGAGCTTGCAGACGTTCGCTTGCATACTCGTACGACACTGTGGTATAGAAGGATTTTCCTAAGGATGAGCCAAAGTGACAGTTCGCTAAACAAGTGAACATCACATGTATTTCAGAGAAGTATCCCTCCGCCGCGACAGCTGTTTAGCCACGCCCCTTCGTAAAGTGCTAATGGCTTCTGTGAAAACATCCCTATGCAGAAGTCTAAGAGTTTCGCTGAGGTATATGCACGTACGCGAGTCCGGGAAATATTTGAATTTAATTATGTATGTGGAAAATCTCTTAACATGCTCTCAGAATCAGTAAAAGAAAACTGCCACGAATGTAAATAGAAAGAAAAATGATTTTAAGCCGGAAACACTTGCACCGATACGCATCTTGCATTCAAATCTCGGTTTTAATATAAACAATATTTATCACACAAAAAGTAAATTTAATGTAATATTTATTCAAAAAAGTTTTTTTGCAGAAGAGCACATAACACTGCACTTCCTAATTTCAATTATTTCTCGTGGCGCCCTATATTTTTGTCGGACGAGGACATTACAAAAGAAAGCTTCGAAGCCATTTACAAGTTAGCCAACTGCAAACGAACGAATGCAGGAAAGGAGTCTAATGGGCTCGAGGGCACAACGACCACAGAACCTTCAGTTATGTTGCCAGCACTAGCTGTCACTTTGGCTCATCCTTAGGAAAATCGTTCTATAAGCGCCGCCTGCTATTATAGTAATGGTGTAACGTGAAACTACGGTGTTTTACTTGTGGATTTATTTTAGCTGTGTGTGTTATTAGTACGAGTGCGTATTATCTCTTAAAGTTATTCGCGTGCTACGTTTCACGCTACATAACGGTCAAATTTTGGGATATGGCAGAAAATGCATGTATTATTGAGGATATTTAAAAACCCATTCAGTTGTACTTTTGTGGAGAAAAGTGAATTCTTCGCGTATGGAGGCCTGTTCCGGAACTTCCCGACTTCAGATGTTTAAATAAAGAAAAGGGAAGGGAATATTTTCGCTTTAATACTAAAAATATGAAAACACCACATGGTTAATAGGAAATAAAAAAATTAATGAATTATTTTGTTGGGCCATGTTTTTTCCCCACGATAGTAATCTAAGGTACGAAGAAGGCCAATTTGTACAATCTGTCAAATGCAATAAAACAAGATGACCGATCACAAAGCAATTTGCGTTCACTTATTCAGGTGGCAAGTCTTGGTAGTGACCCCATCAAAACTAAACTTGATCTAACAGATGTAAAGCGACATGACACAGAAAGATTAGACATTAATTTGATGCGACGCAGGAATTGCATTTCAGAAGGTATTCTGAAAATGACGAGTTGGTTAGCAAATGTTTACTGGCGCCGCTAGCCGAATTCGTCCCTGAAGTCACGAATTCAAGACTAGCGGGTTTCTGGTTGGGTGACCGGCTAGGAACCACAGAACACTAAAGGAACACTAACACACTAGGAACCCTGGTATCTAACGAAGTCGAGCCCCTGGTCGAAGGGATAAAAGGCACTGACTGCGACGTGACGAGATTCGACAAAATACAGTAATTACTTGATAACGGAAGATTACTAAAAAAAAACAAGCGCTAAGGTCATCGGTAAAGTGTTCATTCCCGGTCCCCTACCGTCACCTCCGGAGAGACTTCTATTATAACCTTCGGCCGACGATTTTTCCAAGCTTCTAGAGTTGGAATTTGTGGCACTGAGACGATATATTCTTTTCCGGGAGGGAGTTACTTTCCAGGGCGTATTTCCCACGTTGACTATAGCCGAGGGTTCAAGTTCACTATAACCAAATCTCCTTATGTTTGTTTGTAACGTAAGTGAAACGGGACCAATGACTTAAGTTCACTGTAACCGGAGTCGACTGCATTAATTTTAACTTGTCACGAAACTATCAAGCAAAACTATTTTCGGATAATCATTAAAACGAATTAATTGTATCGCAGCATGAGCTGAGTGTGGCCTGTGACATTTTACAAAATCTGTAATAACATATTTGACCAAACATTTTAAAAATTTTCCCTCCCCAAATTTGTCTCTGGATCAGCCCCTGATGTAAGGTATGTTTTAATACGACTTTTACTTAAATTAGTTTTAAATCATTTACTTGAATTGCGTACATTTTTATTATATATTCGTAATTTGAATTTTGGAAATTTCCGTCATTCGATGGGAGGGGGGGGGGGCAAGTCGGTTGGTGCATCAGCCGCCACTGATAGACATTAAAAATGCCTTTAACTCGGCTAAGAGGAGTGACATTCATAGGGTGCTCCACCGTATCACAGTTTGCATACTCGAGGGTAGTGCCTGAAAACCTCAGGCACAGAATTCTAGTAGGCAATACGGATAATGGGCCGAAGGTATTATACGTGCACGTTTTCTTGACCCCCGGAATACCTACCCCCTCCTTTGCCAACATTAGTTGAATTAAGAATATATTATAGCAACGAACGTTGTAGACAAAATGATAACCAGAAATGTTCGCTCCGTTGTAATACAAACTATTTGGCATCGAAAACCATCGAAATTTGATTTAAAATTCCTTTTGTCAAAATAACCAAACTCCCGACACCTCTCGCAACAAGCGTAGCAATATTGTTGACAATGACAACGCCTTCAATCATTTCGATTATGTAAATGTCAACTACAACTCACCACTAAACCAAAGCGTAGCAAGGGCTCAAGAAAACATGCGGGGATAATACACATCACCCAGAAGGTTCGGTGCTGGGTCCACTGCTGTGGAATATCCTGCATGATTAGGCTCCTAAGCTCAGAAAGCATCAAGATCATGGGTCTCCGTAGACGACAGTGCTATTGTCATCTCCACCGAATTTATACACGAGGTAGTATGTATCTGCAAAGAATCCATCGATGGTTGGATTGCAGCTAACAGTGTTTGGTGACGGAAGTGACGCCTGGTATTAGCAGAAAAGAGTATCTATCACTCTCAAAGTAGGTCATCTCCAAATTTCATCGCGACTTACGATATTTATTCATTTATTTTACGTCAAAAAAACAGTTAAAAACTATGTATGACGTGCTATGGGGAAAAGTGAATTGTGTGCACATTTTCAAAATTCTGTGATCCCTACAATAAGTCATATACTACTTAAATTTTGAATTTTGAAAGGGAGAAAAAAAAAACTCCCATGTAATAAAATCTATTTTCAAGGATAAATAAGCAATAAATTTTGGCTCTTATTACTTTCTGCCGCGACAACATGGAAACGATAATTTGAATAATTGTATTTCCCACTGAATTCTAGAAGACGTGCACAGAAAATGAAGTTACATTTATGTCCAGAAGCAACACAAGGGGCCATCTCAGCATTTGCTCAATGGATCAGGGAAACTGGACGAAAAATCGATGGGTCGAGATGGGGGTACCTCGGCATTATGATCGACACGCGCTTGTCCTTCGGAGACCACTCGCACTATGCCAGCAAGAAAGCAACGGAGGTGAATGCTGCTTTGACTAGGTTAATGCCGAACACTGGACGGTCTAGTCATGAAAAGAGAAAGCTTGCTTCAATCGTCACAATGGGTCTGCTCCAGTTCAGGCAACCTCTACGAAGAGCTACGTAAGAGGATTACGTCGGCTAGCTGCGCTCTGGATTGCACGTGCGTTCCGCGCAGTCTCAAATGAAGCAGTTGGTGTAATAAGCCGGGCAGAACACTTATGGCAAAGTAGATAGGATGCAAATGTTTGGCACTTCTACGAGAATAACAGCAGCATTGGGACACTCCAAGGGAAGGCGAGCCTAACGACTGATTCCTACGGTTGAAATATAGATCAAAATACGGTGATGTAAATTAACTCACGCAGCTTCTGACGGGTCATGGATGTTTCAGTGCCTTCCGTCTCAGGTTCAAACTGTCCTGTGCGAGAACTTGCTGTCGAGGACGCCAAATATGTGCTTTTCCAGTGATGTTTCGACCCCCAACGGCGAATCAACGTTGAGATGCTTGGGAGAGAACAGATGCCTCCAGAAAGCATGCTTGCAAATTTGCTTGCTTCTGAAAGCAGTTGGAGGGCGGTGTGTGATTTTTCACAAGTAGTAATGCTGGAATTGAGTCTGGAGAAAGAAAGGAGGGAAATGTGATTTCACTCGACTGTCATGAGAGGATAAGTCATGTGACGGAGTCACTATTCCACTTCGTGATGTAATGCTTATAGGTGGTTCTGTGGAGAGGATGGAGAAAGGAGATTCATTTTAGTGAGTAAAAATCTCACACTTTGGGTAATAGGTAAATAGATCAGTTGCAGCTTAATATTGGCCAGTAGGGAGGGGCAGTAAGAAAAATCTGATTGAAAAAGCGATTCATTTTTTGAGATACACCAGTCTGATTGGGACATTTTATAGTATAGTTATTGTAAACATTATTGATTACATATAGTTATAGTAAACACTATTGATTTAAATTTCATGAATGGAATAGTTATAGACATTGTGCCATCTTTTATTTGCCAAAAATGTTAATCATTTACACAAATCCACCAAAAATAAAAACAGCTTTGCAAACAATATAAGTTTTATTTGAAGTTTTACATATGAAAACAAGACATGTTTTTTTTAAGAAAATAAAAATATAACTTACAAGGTAAAAAGTTACTTAAAACAATTACTGCAAAAAACTCACTACACGAAACCAACTTCAGTTTTAAAACTTCGCAAATAGAAGTAAAAGGAACAGTCTTTTACTTCATAAAAGTAAACTGTAAGAAAATAAGAACCAATTCTCTTGGTAAAGTAATAACCAACAATAGGAACTTTTGCCCTTACTTAAGTAGGATTGGTACATCAAGATTTGAAACTGCAAAATTAGTAATATACATTTTGATTGAAAAAATAATCTCAGAGTTCTATTGCATTATAGTGACAAGGTATAGACATAATTCTCCATATTACAAAAACCTATGAAGTACTTCTGCCATTCTTCAGGTACGCCATTTGTTTCATAACATTCTGCAATCTTATCAGATCAATATTTGTTTTCCAGATCAGTCAACTGTTGAAGAAGAAAATTGTAAAGGTAACTCCTTCCAATGTGACTCCACAACACCACACCATTTGGATAACAGAGAACATCTCTCGCTGATCTAATAAAAAAGAGTAATCAATATTACAAACAAAATATATTCCAATTTTTTTAAAAGAATGAAAATTTGACAAAAAAAAATTAGCAATCTACGTTAAATAAATGCTACTTGTGCATAAAAAATAATTGAAACACTTAAAATCCTGGCCATTAATGAAGAAACTAATGTTGAATACATTTACCATCTTGGGAAAAACAAAAAAACAAAACACACACATGAAGGTCATGCCAAGCAATTTCCTTCTTCAATGACTTTGTTGGACTCTCATGATTTATTGACAGGAGAAAAAAAATGTTTTTGAAATGTGGTTAACAAAATTTTATAGATAAATCGAAAGTTACTGCAAGAACTAAAAAGAAAAGTAAGGAATGGATTACTAAAGAATAAATTAAATCATGCAACGTAAAAAATATATTATTTAAAAGATTTTAACAAATTTCAGATAATTATGAAATTAAATATAAATACACTCAATAAACTACAAAATTTAATTAGAATAGCCAAAGAAAAATACTACCAATACATTATAATAAATATATCTGGTAATGTAAATGAATTATGGAAATTTATTAATAATAATAATAATAATAATAATAATAATAATAATAATAATAATAATAATAATAATAATAATAGAATAACAACAATATTAATAGGGAAAAGGGAATCAAAAGCAAAGAAAAAATTCCGGAAATAAAAATACTGCAAATGTATCAGTTTCTTCAATAATGTAGGAATTTTTTTTTCTAATCTGGCTGATATAATTGATATAATAACAAACATGAATGAGCATAAATCTTCAGGTGCAGATGGAATATCGACTTGGCAGATTAAATTAATAATGTCCGTATACAATACTAATATTGTCATATACCAAAATGACGAACCATTTTTATAATGGAAATGTCATTTTATTTGATATAGAATATAGCGATGTCAATAGGTGATTGTGAGGGGTTTGCTATGTGACAAACAACCGGCATTAAGGATCATTTTCGTTAGGTTGAAATGACGGAGCACAGGCGGAATAAGCATTGTTTTGAGAGACAAAAGAAAAAGATATAGGATTCGGATGCTTCCGAGTTTTTAGAAGAACATTCATTCGCTAGAGCAACGCAGTGATGAGTGGGTCAGCTCTTGATATATTTTACTAGATCGAGGAAAGACTGTAATTGGTAGTTGTTTAAATTAACTATCGTTTTTTTATATTCGGATAGAGCGTTCTTGTAGGAAGTAAAATTCGTGTCTAGGCGTTCACTTGAGACGCAAGTGAGGGAAGTCACGGATTATAATAGTATCACCGGGGGAATTTGGAACCAAATCATGGACATTAGGCAAGGACTTTATCCAGAGGCAAGATTCTACTGTGTCGACAGAGAAGGTTCTACAGGGCGCCATCGAACGAAGAAGTGATGAGCGCGCGAAGACCCACGAATGAATAACAAGTTTTATAACTATTGTAATACAGAGAAAATTGGTCATGACCAAAAAATGATTCATTTTTGATTATCATTATAATAAATTTTAATTTGTTAAGTTGAAAGAAAGCCTTGTTCATTATGTGCAACCCAGCATTTTAATAAGATTTTCAGATTCCTCGCCACTCCATATGGATGGCAGATTGAATAATTGGTTAAAGAGTAAGTAGCAACAATTATGAATTTCAAACCCCAATTAACTAAGCGAGCCCAATATAATTTTGTAAGGAGAGATATTTAAATTACGTAGGAATCATTAGGTTTCAAGTGTAACCTTTTCCTGGCACCCAAATTACATTTGTCAGTAGTAATTATGTTTCAAAATGTCCCTCTAAGTGGGGCTTGTTTTTAAATAGAAAGACGGGGCTTGTTTCAAATTGGTACCAGTCAACGTCGGGCATGCTTCAATATACTTCACAATATTACATATATAATACATCATTTAATATTATAAAGCTGACTAACTTATATTAATAACATATAAAAGTTTGGTGACTCCAGGTTCACCAAGAGGAAATCTAAGCTTCGCGAAATATAAGGTTATGCACACTACTACAATATTTAATCTGTAAATGAGAGAGAATACTTTATTCCCCTCTTGTGTTGATATAAAGCAGTTTGAGTAGCTTTTGCTGTGGATCCAAAGAAGCTAAATACAATAGAAATTTACCACATCTTTACATTGAAATTTGTACACCTGAATAAATAAATAAATAAAGAGAACAGCTCATGCCATGATATATCCAACACACAATAACTTTGGAATTAAAGCAGATAGCACAAAAGGTTTTTGATATTTTCTCCCAAAAAACTAGTGTCAATTCTAACGATACTGCCCAAACACACAAGTTCAGAAATATCTTTGAATGTTGATGTAAGCAATTACTCACATTCACAAAATTACACTTTTCCATTACTTATGTTGTACTTGGTAAAAATGGTTATTCACAGATTTTTAATCCTTCTTATTGATAGCTTTCATGAATTCCTCAATTTCAAAATAAAGCAGTTATATATATAAATGGCACTCTAACTTTTCTTTCTTTCTCTTTTAATTGTATCTTTGCTAATTTCACTTAAAAAATTATTTAAACCAACATCATTATGTTGTTTGTCAAATTGTAAAGTGGACAATTGTTTGAGAAGTAACGTCATCAGTCAGTTCCATATAGGCATTGCATTTTTATATTGAGTAAATACTTACAATTCATAGCATTTTGGGTTCATGCAATTGTCGTATGTTGGATTCTGGTAGTAACTGCAGAAAAGAGGATGCACATCCAAGACCTGCACTTTCACACCTGATGACAATAAAGTAATTGCATCACAATTTATGACAACATTAATCCGTAATGTAAAGGACACAAAATTGAACACAAACCTACCATCTTCAAGAGTCTTCAAAAATTCATTGAACACCAGTACTTTCCTATTTGAGAGACCTGCATTCTTGAGGAAGGGAATGGTCAACAACATAACGGTCTCAGCACCAGAATTGAGAAGATCATCAAGCAGATCTGTCATATCATCAATAATACATCGTAAAGAGCGGTTCTGCAAAGTCAAAAAGCAAATGAAGCAGCAAGATCACAAGTATATAACTTTTGAAAGCTGATCCAATGAATTTTTCTTACACCTACATGATTTAATTGTCTAGAAATCACTTATTCCACTACACCGCAGAACATTTCAACACTTTACAGTGTTTCTATCCTGATAATTAAATTTTGTACACTGTGTTGTACCTAGTGGATTCCATGCGAAGTACACTAAAATTCCATTTATACATTTGGGACTTAAAGGTTTTTCAAGTTTATACGTTTCTGTTTATAAGTCCCTGCTAAATTCCTATACTTCCAATGTTAAATTATTTCAGATATGCATTTTATGTTTAATAATTTTTTACACACTTTTGTCCATAAGCTCTGACTACATACATACCAACATAGATGTCTAGTAAGTAGGAATAATTAGGTCATCCTAGAGAAGCCCAAGGAATCTATGTTGGTTCAGTGTTCAGGTTGTTCAGTTTTTTTGAAAGGCAAAGGCTGTCAGCCTTCCATTGGAACCTGAAAGGAACTACGGAGACTGAACAAAACCACAAAGTGCAAGGATAATTCCACTAGTGCCCACAAGTGTCCCTATGGCTTTGAGTAATTTTCACGTTTCGCCCAATTTGGCTTTGCGTAATATTTGCTTTTTCCCTGATACGGCTTTGCTTAATGTTTGCGTTTCGCCTGATATGGCTTTGCACTTTTGCGTTTTGTCCGAAACGGCTTTGCATGTTTGCGTTTTGTCCGAAACGGCTTTGCATGTTTGCGTTTTGCCTGAAATGGCTTTGCATGTTTGTGTTTTGCCCGAAATGGCTTTGCATAAAAATATGTCAACACTGCACAGTAAACATCTGGCCTATTTGTGTGAAATATGTGGGAATAAAGTAATGTGGGCAATTATGGGGTAGTTGTCACATTTTGAGGGAGAATTTTATATTTTAGAAGGAGAGAAAAGCTGTTGGTCTAAGATCAGACTCTTTTCAAAAGTGAGTACTTCCTTTTATTGAAAATGTTATGTATTGAGAATATTGTATGCATATTAAGATTTTCCTCGTTTACAGTTATGCCTTTTTCTCATTTGTACATTTTTTCCTTTTAGTCCCTTGAAAAATATATACTGTATTTACAATGGCCACACTACTACGTAGACTTTATGTGAAAAACCATTTAAATAAAACAAAAATATGATGCGAAACTTGCACACTGAACTATGCGGAGCATCTACTTTGGGGTAAATTGAATGCTTGGAACTGTTCCGAGGGCCAACCAGAATGTGTTAATATCATTCAAGAGACAAATGCGATAACTAACACCCTCAACAACTTCTTGAATCTCCACCCACAGACTGCAATGTCCTACTGCAGCGTGGAAGCTTAACATTTTTTCTTGCCTCACCTGGGAATCAAATCCCTTATGCCTTAATCCCAAATGTCTTAGTGCAAGCACACTGACCACAAGACATACAAAGTCTCATGTAGTTCCTGCAATTTCAAATGTAGTAACATGTAAATACACAGCATATTTTGAACTATGGCCCTTCAACTTGCATTGAAGAGCTTTACACTAGTATTCGAAAGAACATAAACACAATTCAGATACAGCAACTTATTACTATACTAGAAAACGCAGGCAATATCTAGACTAAGTCAATGGAGACAACCCTACTAAAGCAGTGAATGATGTTACTTGCAAACGATTTGAACACAAACGTACCAAAACTCTGGCCCAGAATATTATAAGAAATTCTGTTTTGAATGATTTTGCTTAGATATTGTGTATTTAACGTTTTGTTTAATACTGTGTCTCTTGTGTCTAATGCAATTTAGTGTATTTGTCTGACACTGCTGCTGGCATGTATACAATTTATGTAATTTTTCTTTTTGGCAATTGCCTGTTCAATAAATAAATAAAAATATACATAAAATTAGTTTTTTTTTCTTCTGAAAAAGGAATATACTCCAATAACAAACATCATTGAAAAATTGAATTTAGTAAGCTTGAGAGTAAACTCAATAAATTAACTTCAACCCGTAACTTACCTGTAGAATATCCACAGCACCAAGCATCAACATTATTTTGGACTGAATAACCCCCTCATGTTGCACTTGCATACGAAAATCATGAATAGTCTGTCCTGATATACACATACCGCAGGTCAATCTTTCAGAGTCTAAAATCAGAAAATGTTTGCAAATCACAATCTCTCAAGATATTCAGTCTTAACAAATCAATGACAGAAATTCTAGAAATGAGTACAGAAAGTAATAATAAATTTGTCCACCTCAAACTCTTTCACATCTGGAGTGAGCAAAATTTCAAGCACAAAGGTAATGAGATATCACAGAAAGAGCCACTAATTACATTACATGTTGGGACCCCACAACTGACTGATGAATAAAATAAAATTCAATAAAATAAGCAGCAAGATTATTACCAGAACAAAGACACAATTGCAGTGAAATGAATGTGTAAAAAGTATTAAACTATCTGAAAACTTTTTACCTTATCTGTATGCAATCAAATCTTGTGAAGTGTAATATTATTTTAAAATGTTCTTACCATCCCATTCATAATCTGAATGGAGGCATTCATAGGCAAACTGAAGAAGAAAATCATCCCCCACCAGGTGGTAGCCCAACATTACAGGACCATTATCCCACTAAAAACAAAAAATTAAAATAAAATAATATTAATATTCACCTTGTAATGAACATAATTTAGAATAGATTGAATTGTATCATACACTAAATTTCCATTACTAACTTAGCAGATCATGGCACTCGGCAGAAGCACATATTTTGCTTTTACAAACATATGAGGAGAATGATGAAGGAAAAGTTCTAACAATTGTCACTGAATGTTAATACAGTAATTATACAAATATTAAGATCATGTATGGTAATGCCAGATGCATTTCAGACAAATTGAAACAAAAATGGAATCGATGCTAGTACTACACTATTAATTACAACGTTTAAAACAGTTTAAACTAAGCATTGATTTTAAGAAAATTTTTTAAATTAATGCAAATACCAATTGCATACAATATGTTACATTATTTGAATCTTTATCAAAATAATCCTTTCATTAACACATTCTGATTCTCTTCGTCATCTAGTTTTTTACCCACCATGAGCCTGATGAATCTGAAACTTTCTCAAGCCTCGGTACTCACACAATAGATATTTTATCACATACTCCATTAAACAATTCAAACACACCTCAAGCATATATAATTAACACTTTCATCTACAACACAGTTTTGGAAAGTTATCTTTAAAAATGATTCTTGAACGTGTGCAGCTGAAAATTTTATTTTTGCCATGCTTTATAATTTTTGCTAGTCATTTTTATGTTAAAATGCTGTAACTGGGATTAACACGACACAAACTTTGAACATATATAGTCCTACATTTTTTTATAGATTCAAATGTTTGCACCTAAGTTCATTCTGGATTGGTTCAATTACACCAATAGTTCTCTAGATCTAGAAAAGAAAAAATATTTTTAAACCTACACTACTGTAGTTGTGTAAATCTTCCTCATCATTTCCTGAAACATGATCAGTATCCGATGATGGAGCCCCAGATACCGTGCATTTCAATGTTTCACCAATAAAAGTAACTGTTCGGAAATGATCTGTTTGAACAAAATAAAAATGTAAACACATCAAAATAAAAAAACATATTGAATAAAAAATTAAAACTTTAAAAAACACAAAAATCATACAACAAAAGCTTCAAAGAATATACAGTCAGACCTCTATATATCGAATCTCATGGTTCTTTCAATAATATTCAATATACAGAAACTTTGATATAAAGAAATATCAAAGTAATTTTGAAATTTTAGCAATTGCTATTAAAAAAGTTTTGGAAAATTAGGTAAAATGGAAAATTCAAACATTAAATAATTAGCTAATGTTTTAATAATCCATACCACATATTTATGAATAGGAACATGAAATTAGTATTGCTTTTTCTGTAACATTAAGGAGATTATCGTTTCGACATTTGGAACACACTTCTTCAGCACTTAACACCAAACAACCTGTGCTGAACTGACAGATTAACATCTTAGGGCTGGGTCATTAGACAAAGGGGCATGCGATTGACCATCGCTTTGGCAAATGCATTCTCACAACTGACACATTTCCATTAGGAGGGTGCAGGGGTGTTACTTTTATGAGAAAGCTGGGAACTGGACATAGAAAGTGTATAAATATTTCTTCAATTATACAAAGGTTCAGAAGGAAGTTATATTTTCTGCAGTAGTAATACTCTCCTTCCAAATTAAATGATACTAACTTTTTAGAAACATAAGTAATGTAAATTTTTATTTCGTTGAAAAAAATAGTCAAGTCAGAAAATGAGTTGGATGTATAACATAATTTTCGATATATCGAAACGTTTATAAATGAAATTTTCAAGTGATGAGGGACAAAAATATTTGATTTATAGAAAAGTTTGATACATGGAGGACCATCCTTCACATAAGTTAAAATTTCAGTATAAATTCCAAAATACCTTCTCAATGCAAGTGAATCATACACTGAATTAATATTGCCAAAGAGTAAGAAAAGGCAAAAGTGATAACCAAGTTCAACTTCTGTTGGTTTCATTCACCATCGAAAAATGATTTTACGAAACACTGTTATGCATATTTTTACACTTGCATGAAGTACAAAACACTCACTCAATCATTGCTCTTAACACAATGTACTTCACACACCTGTATTAATACTCATCACGACAGTGTTTCATAATATACTTCTTTTTAAATACAATCAAACGTAGATAAATTTTAAGTACTTACATTATTTACCGAACGAACTTCTACAGTTTGAATTAAGTAGTATTAAACAATGTTCTAACAGAAAATACATCACAACAATAGCAATGGTAACAACAACAACAAAAATCACAATAGCATAACAGCATTCTCAGTATTTGAAAAATAAACAATACAAAAATAAATTATGAGCAAAAGAGCTTTGTAATACATTATAATTTACTGAAAAGGGCACTAGTAATATGAATGTATGACTATTTTTAGAAATTATTGATCTTTTCATGTTTGTTTTAGTTTAAAAAATTGTAACTTCATTTGTTCCTTGACATAAACTGAAAAGTAAATAGTAAAATATTAAACATCTTACTATTGGTTTGCTCTCTGATAAATGTACAATAGTAAGAAAATTTAATACGCAAATGGTGAAAAAAAAAGATTTTCAATATTATTGAAGGTGTTTCTCAAACACTGAAAATTCAGCAAGATATCAAATTAATTAATTAATTTGAACTCGCCTCCAGTCCACCTAGTAATGCCAGATGAAGAATTGCCATTTGGAAACCCAACAGAATTTCCTGCAATATCTGAACTTGTATTTGGTTCTTGTTTCACTTTCATGCAATCACCATTTTCAGTTATGATCCATGTGTTCATATCTGATTGATCACTCACAGTCTTCAACATAAATAGGAGCAACAAAAGACTCAATGTTTTTACATATTACTAATTGTAAAATTTTACAAGAAAATGCAAAGAATAAAGTTACCATCTGAATGAATTCTTGTCTTTCTCTCCTCTATCTGGTGAACATCCATGTTCATATCTGATTGATCATCACAGTCTTCAACATAAATAGGAGCAACAAAAGACTCAATGTTTTTACATATTAGCTCCTGAACCTCTTGCATTGGCTGGTGGGGCTCTAATCTTGAAGCATTTTCATTGAATAATTGCTAAACAAGAAAAATAAACAACTATATTAGGTGTAAAACTTCACTACTTTGCAACTCTTAAAATTATATTAACAGTGTTACCCAGCTTTATAATTCACACAGTCATCTAAAATACCACCTTGCCTGCCTAGAGGCTAAAACCTTAATTGCAGATATTCATGCACCCTTTCATTCTTGTAAATGAGGAAAGTTTATTTATCTTGATCTTGGTGTGCAAAGCATATACACTCAATATTCTCTCATACCTCAACAAGACTTCAACACACACTGGATTTGGATAGGATAGTTCCAGAGAAATTAAGAAATTGACTATTCTCATAACATAATGTTCATTATGAGCATGGCTCTTGAGACTTAACACGCGATTGTCTTTTTTTGTCAGGGGAGCGGCGGGGGCGGGGGCGGTGCAGTCTTCGGGGTTGGTGGTGCTATAGTCCTCGAGAATGGTGGTGATGCAGGTTTAGGGGATGCTGGTGCAGTTGTAGGAGGTGATGGTGACAATGTCGGGGTGGTGGTGGTGTCATCGGGGGAGTGCAATCGTTGGAGTTGGTAGTGATGCAGTAGAAGGGTGGTGGTGGTGCAGTAGATGAGGGTGGTGACAGTGGTAGTGCATTTGTCAGGTTGGCAGTGGCAGTATACTTGGATTTATTCATAGCTTCCTGTGAAGTAATTACAGTGTCATCCACTCAGAAGGTTCAATGCCACCATATGACATAACTATAGTGACATGTAGGTACAGTCCCCATTGGATGGCACCATAACAGCTCATGAAATGACACTGGAAAAATCACAGAATAGTGAGGGGTGGTAGTGCAGTAGTCGAGTGGTGCTGTCGTCGGGGTAGTGGTGCTGTCGTCGGGGTAGTGGTGCTGTCGTCGGGGTAGTGGTGCTGTCGTCGGGGTAGTGGTGCTGTCGTCGGGGTAGTGGTGCTGTCGTCGGGGTAGTGGTGCTGTCGTTGGGGTAGTGGTGCTGTCGTCGGGGTAGTGGTGCTGTCGTCGGGGTAGTGACCCTGTTGTCGTGGTAGTGACCCTGTCGTTGGAGTAGTGGCGCTGTTATCGATGGCAGTGCAGTCCTCAGGGTTAGTGGTGGTGCAATCGACGGGATTGGTGGTGGTGCAGTCGTTGGGGGGGGGAGTAGGGGTGGTGCAGTTGTGGGGGGTGGGAGTGGTAATAGTGCAGTCGTCAGGGGTGGGGGTAGTGCAGTCGTCAGGGGTGGGGGTAGTGCAGTCGTTGGGGGTGGGGGCGGTTGCAGTCGCCAAAGGCGGGGGTCTAGTCGTCGGGGAGCGGTGGTGTAGTCGTCGGTGATGTTGGTGGGGTTGGCGGTAATGTTGGCAGAGCTGTTGGTGGCAAACAAATAAATACAGATCTGTTCAAATTCTTTGTCTCACAACAAAAAAATTAGGTTTGATTTCATGATATAATAGCAGATCCCAAGAGCTCTGAAAATTATTAAGTAGAAAGTATTAACCTGCCATCTTCCTTCTAATAAAACAACTTTTATGAAGTGGAAATGTCACGAATGAACATTAGGTAACAGTACTGTCACAATCAACTGCAATTGGCACCTGCATGCAATAGTTCAGGTATTGTTTTGAGTGTGTCACACATTGTGAGGTTTCTTCAAAAAAGTGAGACATTCACTGACTTCAGATGTTATGGTAGATCAGTTTAATGGTTCATTTATGTTAAGACTTATTGTAATTACGTGATTTTAAAGGATTATACTTAACAATGTGAAATGGGAAGGAGGAAGAATCTTTCACCTTGTTAAGTTGCTGTTGTTAAAACTTCTGGAAGAAGGTATCTATACAGAGAGGTATACTGCTATGAGACTTGCAATAAATCATAAATCTGTTAGTAGAGTCAGGTTTGCAATGAGTAAACAAACCTACCAACAAATGAGAGTACAAAAATGTGGGCGAAAATCAAAGCTCTCTTCTCAAGGCATCAGAAACTAAGCTCAGAAGGAAATAAACACTATTTCTAAAGAATTTAAATATGAACATGATTGAGTATGGACCATGTGATACTCCACGATGTGGAAGAAGCATTTGCTCTAGAGAAGGCATAATATCACAATGCCCCCGAGAAAAAGCAAAAATTACACCTGCAATGACAAAGAAACATGTTGAATGGGCATGAGGTCTGTAACTCGGGACGTGTGAAGCCTGGAAGAAAGTGTGTTTGAATCATGTTTCTCTACATCTGATGAATGTTCCAGATATGTTCAATCTGGAGAGGCGTTCATCCAACATTGGTTCTGGTGAGAGGCATAATGTCTTCCATGGATCCTAGGAGGTTCTATATCATAATGGGAACAATGAAACAGGACCAATACTTAAAGAAGATTTTCTATCTTAAAAATTAAAAACTAAAAAAACTAACTAACTTAAAAATTCTGAAGGAAGGACTATGTCAAAGGCAGAAACCTGGTTGAATGAAGCCCCCATTCATGTCTATGCACAACAGCACACCCTGTCACCAAGTTAAAACTGCCAAAAATTCCTCATGGAATGGTTTTTTTTTATAGCATAAATACATGACCAGGAAATAGTCCTAACATGCACCCTAAAGAGAAACTTTGAAGCTTCATGAAGGATAAGCTGAAAAAGATCATTTCAACTAAACCAGTTGATTAAGGAAAGCAATTCATTACGGTACCCCAGTATTGATTTAAAGCTCAAGAGCCCAAAACTTGCAGAAAGCCTGCCAAAAGGATGAAATTTCTTGCTAAAAAATAAAGGATTCCATACTAAATACTAATTTTTGTGATTGTTCCTGAGAAACAAACTAGTACGTACTATGTTATGTTACACCTATTTAATTTACATTTATTTTATTTTTTAAATTTGAGAAATTTATGTTTCAATCATTGCAAATCTGTAAGGTAGCTCATTATAATTAATTTGGCGTAGGTATATACAGTAAAACTTCACTTATACGTTTTTAAGGGGACTGAAGGGAAAAAACGTATAAGCGAGGAAAACGCATAGCTGAAATTGATTATTATGAGCAAAATAGAAACTCAGTATTTTTGCACTTTCGTTTTACCAGTTTTCCCAGTTCTTAAGCAATATCTACTCCTTTTTTATCGCCACTCTCCCTAAGAACTTTTAAAATTTTTATTTTATCTAATTTTGAAAGGGGTTGCCTTTTCCTACCACTTCTTTTTGTTAGAACGAACATGTAAAAGGCACGTTACTGATGACCTTACGCGACTCTTTTTCACTGTGGAAACAAAGGCCATGTTCCACATGGACTACAACTGACAGCAGCAACCCACGGTGTTCTCTTCAGTTTCAAGCTTGATGTTACTTGAGATTCCGTGGGTCAAAACTGTGTTCTCGGGAGTGATAGGAAGTGCACGACTGCCACAGCCTCACAGCCTGGCGGCACCCACCGCACCACGCGGAAGAGTGATCAGTTTCATTATTTGCTTGTGCCACGCTGCTACAGAAAGGATCTCATATGTTATTACAGCAAGCAAAAGGGCCTTCAGAGAGTGGGACAGTCAGGGCACAAACTTACTTATTGGTCATCTACGTCGTTACTCTCTCCCAGGGACGCTTTTGACCTTGCCTCAGAGCTAACCGTTGCCTCCTGAGATCCTCAGAGAGCTCCCGTATGCACCCAACTAAAATTTTTGGAAGTTCCGCTGCTGGAGGTGACCCAGGAGTAAACTTTGTGCTACCATCCCACGGTCATGGTCCGCACATGGAGGAAATATTTCCACCATGGGTCCTCAGCAAGGCCGAATTGAACTTCTATATTACAAGTTTCATTGATGGGAAGTCACCTCAGAGGCCAAGTGACAGGTTGCTCCATAGGTTGCTCCATGGGAGTACTCTGTAGCATGCCGACTCAAGAAAGATATCAATTCCGCACGCTCGGCACAGGTTGCACTGCACATCACCAGGATCATTTGAACGTTATACAGTCTTAAAGGAACTTTTATTATGCATGTATAAGTGTGAAAAATGTATAAACGTAAAACGCATAACTTAAATAATTTTGCATGGGAATTATAGGAATTTATCCAGGACTTACCGAAAAAACGTATTAATGGAGTTTCACTGTACATGGGATACAATGTACTGTTTGTTAGATGAAGCAAATTCTTTGAAAACTGAATACTGAGCCTAATAATTTGAACAGATATGTAATAATAAATGTAGTTAAATAGTTGTGTAATTTTAGCCTGCTTTCTTTTTTTCCCAAAAGAAATAATTAACCAAAAAACTTACAAACTGTCTTGACGTATTTCGTTTTGCTGCCCAGAACCGCTTCTTTGGAGTTGAATAAGTAACTTTACTCTGCAAAACGGAAGTCAAACAAACTCAATCAACACTATCACACCATCATAATACACTTAACAATAATAGTAAACGTCATACACTTAAAGAACCATATTATTTTCATTTTGATTATTAATATTCAAAATTTAAGTAAGTTAAATGAAAAAGTTTGCAAGCAATATGAAGACAATGAGAGTTTTCATTGAAAGAATTTCCTTATTTTATTGGAGAAATCAAACAGAGAATACTCATTTCTGAAATTATCATGAATAATTTTTAGGAGCTAGTGTTGTTTACAAATGGATGGACAGACCTTCAAGTGAAGGCCTTATCTCACACCATCGCTCTTGGCAGAACAATGGTTCATATGCTTTAAGAATAATCTTTCATTTTGTGTGTTCTGAATGCTATTACACATTGCATATACATATGTTATAAGCATACCACATTCATCTATTCATTAATTTGCATTTTTCAACATTTGTATCTGAACAAAGTAGATTTTTCCTTGGCCAAAAACCACATAATCCTGTATTTTCATTGAACATACATTATTACACGCAACCTCAAAATTTTATGAGTTTCACTTATAAATGAAAAACAAAATTGATTGACCAAATTTGAATGTAACCTAAATAGAAATGTTTACAAAAATGGCCAACAATTAAACTGAAGTAATAAGGCAATCAACACAAAATTCTAGACTAAAATGCTCTTATTTCATCAGTCTACATTAATACTAACCCTTTTTTTAAGAGCCTTTCGATCAGCCTTCTGCTTCTTAACCAAGTTTGCAATATGTTCAGTTTTCTTGCTATTAGCTGTGATAACAATTTCTCCTCTTCCATTCTGAGAAAGATAAACACCTGAAATCTTTCGCAGAAATGCTTCTAATGAATTACAACCAAATGTTCGGAATGGAATGGCCTGGCCAACAAGTTCATAATATTCTCCTGGAATATAGAAATGGTTTAATTAAGGTGTAATTAAAGAATCTAGTTTACATCATAAGCTGAAACGATTCAAAAATATATAACTACCTATTAAAAGCAAAACTGAAACATAACTTTTAATATTCGAATGTTTCAATGCATCAAAAGGAAACTTTACCTTCAAGATCTGTCAGAGTCATAACACCTTTTTTCGACACCACACATGATTTTATTGCTGATTCAACCTCAGTCCAACTCATTTTTCACCTAGAAAACATTCATGAAACATCAATGAGAACAATTATTTTAAGGCTTCAAAACTGATTACTTTACATTGCACTTCTCAAAATATTATATAAATAAAATATTCAATAATAATTCTCCAACATACTTGCCTGCCAAGTTCAAATAAATTAAAGGAAGGCAATTTTGAAAAGAAAGCAGACCATTTACAAACTGAATTAAGAGAAGTTATTGCTGCTAATATATTCAAACTTCGTTTATAACTTTTAATCACTCACCATTCATGGTTTAGCATTAAGAAGGAGAATGTCAACTTTTTCATTATAGAAAAATTAGACAAAACACCACAACAACAAAAAATTGCCAATACATTTTATCATTTGGGGTTCTCTCAGCCTCCTTTTCAAGCAAGTATCAGGACTTTTTCTGCAGATAAAGGCAGTCGGCGCATTGTGCTCGTCACCCATCTCCTTTATGACAACAGTGACAAAAAGGTGGAGTGCTACCTTCACCTCTTCCTTGGGTTACATCGGCCTGGGTGGAATTGCACAGGGTCGCTTTCCCTACATTTGTATTATTAATCTACGAAGATGTTACCAGGACAAATTAATACCAACAAGTACTTTCATAACTCTGTAACACTTAATATTTAGATGTGCCCTGGTTTGGTAAGGATTGTCTTTAGGAGAAAAATTGACAAACCTTTTACAATGAACCCATGCCACTGAGATGACAACCTTTTAAAATGATTAGGTTCGGAAGCGACGTTACAATTTTTTAAATTTTAACAGTTTGAAACCAGCATAATTCATACTTCAATATGTTAAGTCTACTCAGTGTACTGATGTTTCGATTAGATCTTCATGCCAGGTATACAATTCTGTAAATATGTTGTTCCACTTTACATTGATGGAAAAGCATCACTGAAAATTGAAATCCTAATTTCTCTCGATTATTATTTTATTTAACTTTAACTATCTCTAACATGTTTGCTTCCACTGAATGCCAAAAGTCGAAAAAAATTACTTAGTAATAGTTCCAAGAGTACATCATCGGGTGTCTCTCGAGAGTAAGATTGTAGTGACACATGTCTCTTTAATATCACTATGCATTATCTTCCTTAATTCCATAAGAAAAAATCTTCAATACTTACCGATAATATCCAACACTACGTCACTCTTAAAAATGCTGAGCTAAAATTCTTTCACATCAATCGAAACCCTTTCCATAAAATATCGCCGTAAGCCGGCAATAACTAGAAAAGCACTCTCGTTAATACAAATAATTGCCCGGAGGCAATTCGCTCAATTAAAATATTAAAAATACAGACGACGAGTTTATGACAGTTTATGATAAGAGTCAATACAATCACACCGATAACGTGATAACTGATAGCTAAAATGTATCACCACGTGAATGGTATTCTAACATAATGTCCTAATAACAAGTTCCCATCGAACTACTAATTGCTACTGCAATGAAATTGCTCTCAACTACTACACACCAACACACTTTTCTTTATAAATAATTTTAAATGTTACAAGAAAGAATTGTCCTTCGCGCACCCATGTGAAACATAGCACAAGTGGGAGAAACCGCGCTCACAAGCTTTCAAAGACATTAAAATGTTCATATTGCCAACTAATATTCGCTCATTTAAATGTGTCTGTTACTCCATCAAACAATATTTCACGTCTTAAAGCTTCATTAATTTTAAGTGAAATATAATATCCAATATAAAAATGCGTTTAAAAGAATAATATCGAAGGAAACTAATATTTAAAATGAATAATGTGAATACACACTTTTTTGCCCGGTAGTTTTCCTTCCTGATTATTCTGACAGGTCAGAGCGGTAGATTTAAATGTCACTTACGATATAATTGAAAACTCTTTTCTTGTTTTCATTTAAATTGCATTAAAAATAATGAAAGGAAAGAGTGTTTAATCTCGACGAAAATATGAGGTCTTTCCCAATTCAAGTGATTGAAAAAGTACCTTTCTACGGGTATTTGTCTCCCTTCAATCGTGTCTTATCTCTGAATTTGAGAAAATGTACGAGAAAGAAATATTCCTTTGAATACATTTCGATCAGTGAAAATGAAATGAATTGCAGCAGATGAGAATCTGACTTCATTATCTTTGTTTGGATCCATTATTCGTCTGTTTCATTCGAAATCAATCATGTGGGGAAATGTTTCAAATTGCAGGGTACAAGCGGGCCCGGATTAAGCACGGAGAGGCAGGAGCGACCACTCCGAGGGCTCCGCAGAAAGGGAATCGATATTCTCGTAGCCAATGACCCTTCCCGCAATCAATTACACTCGACTTCGGTTATAGTGAACTTCTGGGGACTAACATGTTTGGTTCACTATATCCGAAGTTCACTATATCCAAAGATGTCAAATTTGAATACAATTTCTCCATAATTATTGATTTTATTAATACAGAGATACAACAAAATACATTAGCAGCACATACTGAAAATTTCAATAGCTTTATTTGTCCTTAAAAAATCAATTAGTTTCAATTGTTGGCTTCATACTTTTTCATTAGTAATTTCTCTAGATCCTTCTCCAGGGTCCTCAGGGAAGACTTCTTCGATTATGACCTTTCGCCGACGATCTTTTTTTTTTCAAGCTGCCTAGTGCTTGTATTGGTGGCACTGAGGCGATATATTATTTTCCAGGAGGGAATTAATTTGCAGGATGTTGTATTTCCTTCGTTCACTATAGCTGAGGTTTAGGTTCACTCTAACCGAATCTTCTTATGCTTAGTTGCAATGGAAGTGAAACGGTACTAGTGATTTAAGTTCACCATAACCGAGTTCACTATAACCGGAGTCGACTGTATATTGATAGAAACTTTCCTTTTTAGGAACACGATCATCCGGTGTTTGGCTTTCTAAATTTCAACAACTTGTGATGCTAAAACGGCACGTACTGTCTCGCCCGTACTTTCACGCAAAATCACGCGAAAAGTACTCACATTTTCGAGAAATTGTACAAGACCTTGTTTCAAAATCTACTTTTAAGGAATAGATTCCTTTAAGAAAAAAAATCTTTCTTGATATTTCAATTTTACGAAGACTCCGAAAAAAATTTGAACTTTTGCAATTTTTGAAAAATCAGGGTTTTTAACGAACATGATACTTACAACATTCTCTTAAACGCCCTTCACACTACTAAACAACAAAATTTAATCAAAAATGAAGGATCCATTTTTTTAAGTTTGAAAAATATCCCAAAGGCTTCATGTAAAGTATCTCCCGAAATTAAAATATCGATTTCAAATTCAAAGGACTGCGATATCAGCCAGATCGATTAAGGAATATCAATTTTGGAGGAAATCGGCTGAACGGTTTAGCCGCTAGTGTTGTTCACAGACGGACAGACAGACGGAGAGGTTTTACTGTCATTCGATTTTTCGGTGTCAAGGGCCCACAAAACATGGATTATGGCTACACCACGTGTTAGAAGTTTTTTTTCTAAATTTAGCAGCCGGATTTATCCACTTTTTCGTTACCAGGGCCCTGTAATAAGAGTTTTTCTGCCGAAAATTCGCCGTTTTTCGCGCAGTATTACATAATTTCCTCTCTACTCCGTAGTGAGCAAGTAACAATGGGGTTGTGATACGCTGTACTTGTGGGTCTTCGCTGAACTCACCAACACAAGTCTGTTCGTGCGAATCGCCTTGGATCTTACCTTCGGGAGCAAATCTTGGTGACAGGCGGTTCTGCGTTATACATTCATTGAAAATCTCGTAACAGATAAAGTCAGTCTTACTTTCCTTCTCTGCCGAAGGGAAAGAGAATCCTGTCGCAAACCCGTTCTCAGAACTTTCCAGTGGCAGCCTTCATATTCCGTTTTCCTTCAGGGATCAGCGCGATTGACGACTATCGACGGCCAGATGTGAGAGACTAAACGTTGATCTCTCGATGGCCCATCACTGAGAAGTTCACTGAATTTCTCACTACTATTTATTCTTCACTATCACTAATATTCTTGTTTGTCATAAATTTTATGGCCATGTTATGGTCCATAAATATTCTTTAATATTTTTTAGGTACAGTTTCTTGTCATTTTATGAACTATAAAAACAGAAACTCAAAAATATTAATGAGTTTCTTTTGTGTGGCTAATCTTTTCCTACTGAGTTCCAACTTGAACAATTAAGTACTTCATAAAAGTTTCTCGCGATGAATAAATTGCATCAAGATTTTTCTTCGTAAATATTGTTTGCCAACAACTTCTAAAATCAAATGTAGATTTTTTCTTCCCCAATCAAAAACCAGGGCTGAATAATGGAGTGAATTTCCCCCACGTGTAAGGGATCCCTCGGGGGTTAATACACCCTTGGGTACAAAGATAAAAATGCATAAAATAAATGAAGTAAGCTGTCCAGCCTTTTGTAGAAATATGTATTACGCACAGATTTACACATGTACATTTACTTTACTGTACATGAAATCGAATATTTTTCTACACAAACACATACAAACGCACGCACGCACACGCACGCGCACACACACACACGCACGCACACACACACACACAAAATATATCTTTTATGTATCAACTAAGTTTATCAAAATACATATAGCAAATAATGAGAATAACAATAAAAAGTTATATTGATCAATATTATAGATCATTGTACAGATGTATCTCTTCAAACAGTAAAAATGCCCCTTTCTATCATTTCTTTTGACTACAAAGATATTGACATTACAACTGATATATCAAACCGATAATGTAATGAATGCAAGTGTAAATAAAATATGTATAGTATCAATAATTATTGATATCTGACAACATCTTTTATTTACACTTATATAAGAAGGTATCTATATCACCAACGATCCTAACATACCTAAAAATGGCATGAGTGTTATTACTGCCGAGGCCAAAAGTTAAAAATCGAGGCGGGGCGTAAGCGGAGCCGAGATTCTTCAGCATTTTATCGGTCACCATAAAATCTCACGAATTATGCGAAAATTTACGACAATAATGCGAACACATGAATTCTCTTGCTGCGGCACGTTAGTACGATATCGTGGGATATTGCTTGCGATACATCTAAATAAACAATATTCGTATACCGTGGATCGAGAAAATTGGATGCAAATAATTCTCCTGAGTCTAAAGATATCTAAAGAAATGGTTAGGAAGGTATTTTGTTGTCGTTGCTCCTTCTGCCTGTGAACTGGAACCGACTGCGTTTTAACCTTGGGTTAGTGAAGATTAGGAGTGTTTGATATTTATTTTCTTGATAATAGGCAATTTATTTCGCGAAACATTTTGTAAAAATAAAGCATCTGTCTGGATACAGAAGGTCCCGAACTCGAATCCGGATGATGATCATTTTGTGACAATTAATTTTCATCAATAGAAATTTCTTTTGCTTCATATTCTGTATAAGAAAATTGTGAAGTTAAGAGTCACGTAAATCAGACACAAAGTTTTCAAATGTTGATACAAAAGGGAAGTTAACTTAAGGGGACTTTTTCTTGATCTTCGAGCTCCCTAGTCCTCGCTCGGCCCGGCATAGCACGGCCCGGTAGAAAATATGAGCTCCACTCGGAACGTCACGGCTCAGTTTGCAGTACTGCCCACCTCCTTCCTTTCCAATGCGGACTTCCTAGTTTTCGGTCTCTCTTTCTATCGACCTGTGCGTACCATGTTCCTTTTTGTTATTCAATTATTTTTATAACTATTAATTATTTATTCAGAATTTTAAAAAATCTTCCGTTGTTTCTCATAGCTATCTAGTCCAAGACGAGTTATTACGCCGAGTTTTCTGTCAATGATGTTGACAGTCCTGCACTGCTGTGTCGTAGACAGAACCCGCGTCTCCCCCCGCTGTGGAGTATCAAGAAAAAGTGCGCGATTAGTACGTGGATTTGATTCGTAGGCAGCTTTGTTCAGTTTTCCCTGTATATTGCTTGAAGGTGAGGATACTTGGACGAAGAATGGCTTGAAAGAATTACTTATATAATAGGGACTCTCTTCTATTAGATGTTGAACAATTTAAAGCTCGAAGATGAGACATGAAGCTTCTCGAACTCTCATAAACACGGTTTTTAATTAGAATAATTAGGCCTTCCCAGTATGACAAGAATTAAATGAAGCATTTATCCAATTTTCCTTTACGATCTTTCGATGGACATGCAACTCTCTTATGAGGAGGGAGGGGGAACCAGTCGCCATTGGTTCAATGTATAGCTAAATACTTAGTCATGATTCGGAAACTTCAAGATGATGCAGCCAGGCATGATGCTGGTTTCATAAGAAACATCAGTTTCGAGGATTTGTTCATTTGAAATAAGAACGCATGTACGAGTAATCTACGCCTACAGATCGAAAATCGGACAATTTGTTCAGACGTTATCGATCTAGTAAATTCCGTGTGATAGTGCTGCGATCTATTGATTTTTCCTATAAGTATTTTTCGGTGCATTTAGCCTTAACTAGTTTTTGACGTTAAATAAAGTGAAAATATCTGAGTCAAACATAATGTCTTCCACTCAAAAGGACGCCAAAGCGGAAGAAATTGTTCCGAGGACAGTGAAGATCGTACAAGGCAGTGAGGTCCAGATCATTTTCTTGAAATGAACAAAAGAATCGTGCTATTTCGCCGTGTTTTTGTGTTCGCGGAGTAAATTATGTAACGAAGAGGAAACATTTCAAAACAAGAACGTCGTTGTGGCTTAAAACTTCTACGAAACAAATAATAAACGCACGCAGTCAAAGACTTCATTTTGATAAAAAAAAAGACTAGTGTTTTTGCATAATTCACAGAATGAAAGTAAATATGTGTAATCTGGAAAGCATTAGATAGAAGAAAATAAATGTATCATTAATCGTATTGTGATTTTATCACTGCCTTATAATAGCCCAGAAAGCATTTTTGACATTTTCTACCAAACAGTTTTCACATTAAATAACTGAAGCGAATACATTTAGAGTCCACCCAAAATGGCGCCGAAGTGAAAGGCATTGTTGCGACCAACATGACAAGGGCGTTAGCAAGGAGCTCAAGGAGTACACGAACTTAGTACAGTATTGCTCGATCGAGGCATGTATTGTGTTGCTTTTCGTTTTTCTAAACAAGTAACTGGATCCGTGAGAAGACTCCGCACTTTGTAAATAATAGTTTTAGAAGTGAAAATTATTTCGTAGTCGAACTGTACTTCGAAGTGACTGTGCGTTACAGCTTTATAGCCCCAGCATTATACATGAGAAAACATTGTAATAATGCTAAGCGTTGAAATTAAATTGCAGAGAAAATGAATCAGTCCCTTTCATTCTAACGTGAAAATTACTTCTCTATTTCTCTTTCAATTTAATTTAATTTACATTTCGGATCTCTGCACTTTTCTGACCATGTATATTACAAAGAGGGAGCATTCAAAAACTCTAAAACTCCCAAAATGTAATAAAAGATCTATTTTGGAACGATATTGCTTGATATTTACCAATCCGTGCCCCAGCTGACTCCACAAAACTCGTGTCGCTTCAGGAAAGGAAGTGTTCCTTCAGTGTCCCTTTCGGTGCAGTTTCAAAGGACTGTTATGGGCAATTGCGTTACGTGATGCAGTAATCTGTGTCGTATGCTATAATCCGCAAACTCGTATATTCTTTCGGTCTTAAGTGTATCGGTTGCGGGAGTGGGGAACGAGTCCCATCCCCCATCCAGCGCGTTACAAACAGAGAGTGGTGGTGGTGGTGGTGGGAGGGTCTAGTCGTCGGGGCCGCCGAGGTCGAGGTCCTCCTCCTCGAAGAGCCCCTCCTCCCCGAACTGCGGCGGCGGCGGCGGCTGGTGCGCCAGGCGCCACTCCTCCTCCTCCGCGGGCGTCGGGTCCGTCTGCTCCATGATCTGCGCACGCCCACACCCTCACTCCACTAGCCAAAGCATGTCAAGGTTCAAGCTAGATAGACGCAATGGAGAAACAAAAAATACTTCGTACGCCTTCCCTTGGATGGGAGGTAAAGCCGGCTGTCCCATGTTGTAGATTTTCTGCATGTAAAAGATCCTCATGCCTTTCTCGATTCACCATCACCATCAATGAAAGCAATAAGAAATATGAAGGGAAATCGAGCACCAGGAGAAGATATGATCACAGCAGAGCTGATTAAATTTGGAGGCCGACAGCTGTGGAAACACGTTCATTATCTATGCCAACAAATTTGGGAGACGGAATAATACCAAAGGAATGGAGCACTGCAATAATTTACCCTGTCTACAAGAGTGGTGATAAACTAAATTGTATGAATTACCGTGGAATATCGCTCCTTAATACAACATATAAATTATTTACAACTGTATTATCATGGCGGCTGGAACCATATGTGGAGGATTGCCTTGGAGATTATCAGTGCGGATTTAGGAAATATAGGTCTACCACTGATCAAATCTACACACTTAGAACAATTTTAGAGAAAACACGGGAACAGAATATCGTAATACATCAGTTATATATTGATTTTAAACAAGCCTATGACTGTGTTAATAGGAAACAACTCCTACAAATAATGATAGAATTTGGTTTCCCAAGTAAATTGCAAAGGCTAGTCAAAATGACTTTAAAAAACACAACAAACAAAGTTAAAGTACAAAACATGCTATCAGAAAGTTTCGAAACTATGACTGGTCTTCGTCAGGGTGATTCACTATCCACACAACTATTTAATATATGCTTGGAAAAAGTAATCAGAGCCGTCAAAATAAATCCTAGAGGTACAATATTTAATAGAACTGTACAACTTTTAGCATATGCAGATGATGTTGTTATCTTAAGCAGAACCCAGAAATTCCTCACAGAAAGTGTAGAAGAATTAATAACAGCTGCTAATGTAATCGGTCTTAAAATGAACTGCAGTAAAAGTAAGCATATGATTAATCGGAAAAAGAATGAACCACCCTCAAACTTTGAAATAGGTAAAGAGAAATATGAAAGAGTAGAAGTATTCAAATATTTGGGATCTCTCATTACTTCCACAAATAGTATAGAAATGGAAATAAAAGCACGAATGACCTCAGCCAATAAGTGTTTCAGAGCACTAAGATATGTATTAAGGAAAAGAAATATATATAGATACCTCAAGATCCAAGTATATAAGACTGTTATAAGACCAGTAATATTGTATGGTGCCGAGTGTTGGACATTAACAAATAGACTTGAATGTATGCTGATGTCCTGGGAGAGGAAAATCTTAAGGTGCATTTTCGGCCCCACATGTGAAAATGGGCATTGGAGGATAAAGAGTAATTTAGAACTCACCAATATGTATAAAACAACAGATATTGTTGCAGAAATTAAGGTCAGAAGACTACAATGGCTCGGACATCTATTACGAATGGAAGAAGAAAGAACCCCAAAAATTATTTTCTGTAAAGAACCTGAAGGAAGAAGAAAGAAAGGAAGACCCCGTTTAAGATGGCTGGATGATGTGGAGATGGATCTGAGAGTGATGGGAGTGAGGGGGTGGAGAAGAAAGGCAAAAGAGAGAAGTGAATGGGCATTGATCGTTCGAGACGCCAAGGCTAAACTTAAAGGGCCATAGTGCGACAGAAGAAGAAGAAGAAGAAAGATCCTCGAGCCTTTCTCGATACACCATCACCATCACATTAGCGTCTTCGTTATATCAAGTTAGAAAGTTCAAATCAGATACACGCAATAGAGAAAAAAATACTTCGTACGCCTTCCCTTGGAGGGGAAGTAAAGCCGGCTGTCCCATATTGTCGGTTTTCTGCATGTAAAAGATCCTCGAGCCTTCCTCGATTCACCATCACCATCACTTCAGCGACTTCGGTGGTGTATCGGACTGTTATATGAAGTTAGAAGGTTCAAATCAGATAGACGCAATGGAGAAAAAATACTTCGCACGCCTGCCTTCGGAGGGGAAGTAAATCTGGCTGCCCCATGTTGTAGATTTTCTGCTAGTAAAAGATTCTCGAGCCTTTCTCAATTCACCACCATCACTTTAGCGACTTCGGTGGTATAACAGTTATCGTATCGGACTGTTATAACCAAGTTCGTGGATTGGAATGGATTGGAATGGAATGGAATGAATCAATTCAATGGAAATAAGACAGGCACAGTGGAAAGAATCCTTCGCACGCCTTCCTTCGGGGGAAAATAAAGCTGGCTGCCCTATGTAAGATTTATTGCATGTAAAAGCTCCTCAACCCTAAATGAAGCCCCCGAGCTGAATTCAGATCGCCTGTTTCTTCGCCCGACAGATACCGTTTTTCGCTGCTACATGGCGAAAGTGGCGTAGCGAAATCAGCGTGGTGAGGCGCAACAGCAGGCCTCACGGCCTGAGACTCGCCACGTAAAATAAGGCAGCGTAGAAACGAATTGAATTGATTCATTCCATCTCTCTTCCTCATCAAATCTACATCTCCATCTTATTCCTTCACTCACTCTCCCTCCATTTCTCATTCGTCCTCACATCCCTCCATTCTTTCTTTCTCTCCTTCTCCTTCCCTCTTTTTCAATGCATTCCCCATTCCCACCATTCATTTCACCGTTTCTATCACTTTCCTTTCTCTTCCTCTTTTTCATCCTCTCTTTCAGTCCTCTCTGTGTGTCTCCCTTCCCTTCTTCCCTCTCTTTTTCATCTCTTAACTCCTTTTCTTAGCCGTACTCTCTCTCTCTCTCTCTCCATATCTCTCCTCTCTCCTAATTCCTTGCACTGAAGTCCGATTTAAATGCCTTGACGTCTGGTGATTCAGTAGAGAGGACAATCGGGTGCTTTGATTTCAATGGGCGATTGGATAGCAGTGCCTCCTCCGCCAACACCCCAAGTGATAGTGAAATATACCTCTCTTAAGCTGGCTCTACCATAATCGATTACCACAAAAACAAAAATGCTGCCATTTACAACTATTTAATTGCTAATTAATTACGCAAAAAATAATTTAATCGCTTTTCAAACTTCCGAGCAATTGAGTCTTAAGTGCTGGTTTACAACTAATTATTCGGGAGCCTGAAGAGTAAATAGTTTTTTTGCGTAATTAATTAGCAATTAAATTGTTCTACAAGATGAGAAACTTGTTTTTGTGGTAACGGATTGTGGTGATGCCAGTTTAATCTCAAGCGAGCTCACCATTAATTACTCGGAAGTTTGAAGAGAAATTAAATTAGTGTTTGTGTAATTAATTTGCAATTAAATAGTTCTTCAAGATGGCATATTTGTTCTTGTGGTAACGGATTGTGACGGTGCCAGCTTAATTTTAAACGAGGTCACCATTAATTACTCGGAATTTTGAAGAGCGATTAAATTATTTTTGCGTAACTAATTAGCAATGAAATGGTTGTAAGCGGCAACGCACGCACCTCTGGCCCGGTGGGGTACTCGCGCTGCGGCGGGTCGGGCAGGGAGGGCGTGAAGGAGTGCGCGACGGCCTTGACGCCCCAGCCCACGTACACGCACAGGGCGACGGGGCCGGCCGCGAAGGCCCAGGCGCCGGGCCACAGGTTGGAGCGCGCCACCGCGCTGCCCCACAGCGCCGGCAGCAGCGAGCAGCCCGGCCGGAACGTCCACGCGGGCGTCGCCTCCAGCGACGAGTCCTCCGACAGCGGCGTCAGCAGCGCCGGACCCACCTCCACACGCACACGCGCACACGCACTCACTGCGCTGCGCGCACCTCCCACCGACACGGCGCGCTGCCTTGCGGAACACCGTTCCAACCGCCACATGCTTCATTACTTTTTCTGGGCTCGTCAACTCCTAAGCTTCAGTTGAAGCAGTGCATGTTATGTAGCCCTGGTGGTGTTTTGTAGCTCCGGTGATGTTTTGTAGCCCTGGTGGTGTTTTCTAGCGCCGGTGGTGTTTTGTAGCTCCGGTGGTGTTTTGTAGCCCTGGTGGTGTTTTGTAGCTCCGGTGATGTTTTGTAGCCCTGGTGGTGTTTTGTAGCGCCGGTGGTGTTTTGTAGCTCCGGTGGTGTTTTGTAGCCCTGGTGGTGTTTTGTAGCTCCGGTGATGTTTTGTAGCCCTGGTGGTGTTTTGTAGCGCCGGTGGTGTTTTGTAGCTCCGGTGGTGTTTTGTAGCCCTGGTGGTGTTTTGTAGCTCCGGTGATGTTTTGTAGCTCCGGTGGTGTTTTGTAGCTCCAGTGGTGTTTTGTAGCTCCGGCGGTGTTTTGTAGCTTCGGTGGTGTTTTGTAGCTCTGGTAGTGAACGGTTAGCGCATCGAAATGTTATACCCAAGTTCGTGGGTTCAAACCCAATCGAAGCTGATTTTTAATGGCGAAAAAATCCTTCGTAAGTCTTTCTTCGGAGGAAAATAACGCCGATGTCCCATGTTGTAGATTTACTCTATTTAAATACGAAGCCTAAATGAAGTATCTCAGCAAGAGAGGCGTTTGAGTCAAATCGTAGACTTTCTGCATGGAAAATTATGAGCATGCACATGCAGAAAACGTGCAGTCTGGATTGCACGATTTCTGTACGTCCAATCTGCTCGAAAACTGTATACCGAACTTTAGGAATTCGAGTGGAGGCGTCGGTAGATGTACAGAGGCCGACAGGCAGGTACACCGCGCTAGGAAAGTCTCTCCGCACCGAGACATATCAGGACATGCTGTAACGAATATTGTGTCATCGGCCGGCGGCCCTCGAACTAGCTAGTCCCAGAGTGTTCTGGGGTTAATCGCAAAGTCCAGAATATTCTCGACGGCACCCGCCGAGTATAAATACGCGGCGGCCGGTGACCGCGAGTCAGTCTTATGTCTGAAGTGGAAGCTGAGCTGTGAAGTGTGTGCATCGCGGTGAATATCAGTACAGTGATTGTGCTCAGTGACGTGAACCGTGGCCAGCGCCATGAACTATGGTCAGTGCAGTGGACTGTGGCCAGTGCATCGAACAGTGGTCAGTGTTTAGTACTGTGCGAGCGACAGTGTAAGAGAAGTGAACAGTGTAAATAAATAATCAGGAGAAGTGTAGTGTAGAGAAATAGTCAAGAGAAGTGTGCCGTATAAAGAATAATCAAGTGAAGACTATCTGTACATAAATCACGTGTTTTCGGTGATTGCGTTCAGATACAAAATAAACGTTTTTGTTAAAATAATACCAGAGCTTTAATTCACCACCTAGAATCGTAACAATACTATCAAAAAATGCATTTAGTTTGGTGGCAACCACATCTCTGAGAAACTAGTGAAGGGGACAACACTTCCAGCATTTGTTAAGATTGTAACACAATTGTGAGTACGCAATTTAATTTTTCTTTTGTTGCTATCAGCAACTCGTTCTGCCAACATAATTTATATTGCAAGCACTCTCACCAGCAACATTTCACTGGGGAGAGACTTTCCTGACACGCTATATTATCACTAGGGGCGGACTTTAATGAAATGTCATTTTTTTCTTTTCACGTTCTAACGTGAAGCCTACAATGCCGTTTAGTATAAAAATTCATTTTATTTTATGACAAAAGGAAACAGCCAATTTGTATAGGTCATTATTTTGCATTTTTTGGTGATGTCGACTAATTAGTTATTTTTTACCTTTTTACGTCATTTTAATGCATTTTTTGCCGATTTCATCGATTTGAATGTAATTTATAATGGTACTTCCTTCAAATAATATTTAAGAGATGCAACAAGTGTTCTTCACAGAATTTACTCAGTAGCCCATTCGATTTTTTCGCTCAGAAATTGTTTTGAAACCGTTGTATGTAATTCTTGTGACGTATATCAGCGCCATTGCCGGTTCGGCCGATTTCGGGGTAACTAAAGAAAGATTTCCTGGTAAATAACAGTTCAAACCAAAAGTTCGCACAGCTGAGTTCAGTCGAACGAATGAAAGAAGCCTCGATTACATCAGTAAGGTATCCGAAAGCTTGAATTATTCATTCGAACTAGTATTGATAAGATTTTTTACGTCATTTTCTTTGGTTTTAGGGCATTTTTAAAACATTTTACGAGCATTTTATTGGTCATTTTTGGCGATGTTTTAAGTCATCGAAATCCGCCCCCCATTATCACGTACTATCTAAACAAATTAGAAGCCTTAACTGAAGTAAATGGCATCGAGAGTTCGTGTTGGGAAAGAGAAGAAGGCTACCTCTGGCTCGGGGGCGTTGGGGTCGATCACCGCCTCCTCCTCGTCCTCCGCCTCCTCCTTCTCCTCCTCCTCCTCCTCCCCCTCCTGCTGCGGCGGCGACGACGGGTTCCACCACCTGCCGCCACCACCCCAGCCCCCTCAGCGCCTCTCCGCTCCGCCCCCGCTCACCCCACGCTCGCCTGGGCCAATTCGGGACTAAGCCACATCTTGATTGATTGATTGGTGATTCCGGGTGCGTCAACGGCTAAGGTTATTAGTCATGTAAGTGTAGTGCATGTTTCCCCGGGAGGTTGCGGTGATCTTTTCCCTCTGGATGGTGAGATCTGGCCCTGACGTACCGTCAGCTAGCGGAGTTTTCCCCAACCAAATATCTCCCGCCACAGGGGAACCGTTCCAGTCGGTATAAGCTCTAGACTCTTGAATGGTCCCCCGGCCTGTGTGGTAGTGTAGTGCATGTAAGTGTAAGTGGGCGTTAGTAAGGGGCGAGGACAAGTAAGACGAAGGAAAGATCGCGCACGGTCCGTGGCCCGTCTGTAGGTTATTGCTCTGGCATTTGCCTGGTGTTGATTGGAGAAACCACGGAAAACTACCGATGATAGTAACACGATTACTTTACCGAAATTCAAAATATGAACATTGATATGTAGCGATACTCTCGTAGTGGTTATTTTTTCCTGACCCAATCCTTGCAATTGTGTTGTGCGGTTGGCTCACCTGGTTCGTCCCTGGCGCAGAATGTGCTCCGCGTGGTGCACCCAGGCGGCGCCGGACGGGTCGAGCAGGTCTGCCAACGGCACGGGGCGGTAGCGCGAGTTCTCCTGCAGCACGCCCCCGCGGCCGCCGCCCTCGCCGCCCTCGCCCTCCAGCTCCTCTTCCTCCTCCTCCTCCAGCCCCTCGCCCCCCTCCTCGGGCCCCGCGTAGAAGCCCATAGGCGACACCTGCCAACACGCCCGGCCACGCCCAAGCGCTCAACACACATACGAGGGAGCTATTGCAAGCGTGGGAGAGATCGTACTCGCTTGAGGTCCTTGAGACGGAGCTTGAGGCCCCGCAGGGTTCGGTTTTAGGTCCTGCCCCCTTTTTTCTGTATGTAAGGAATACACACGATGGAAGTGAAAGAACACTACATATGCATTGCAACACATAAATGTTAAAGTATTTTTCAACATTTTGCTCCTGCCGGTGTGTGATCAACCGTTGTCTCCTCAGGCCCCGCGTAGAAGCTCACCTGCCAATCACACCCAGCCACGCCCACTTCCACGCTCATGCGCAAGTTTTCAATACACACCCAAGGGTGAAGAGGGTTATTGGAATCATGGGAGAGTACATACTTGTCTTTTCGATTCATTGCGAGTCGAGCATGAGGTCCCACAAGAAAATGTATGCGTTGCAACAGATAAATGTTGAAGTATTTTCAACATTCTGTCCCCATCACGGTGTGATCAACCGTTGCCTCCTCGGGCCCCGCGTAGAAGCCTATATGCCAATCACACCGAGCCACGCCCACCCTCATGCTCACACCCAAGCTCTCAATACACCAGCATGGAAGAAATGCTTACTGGAATCGTTGGCCAGTATGAACACATTTTTTGATTCATTGCTGTTCGAGCAGGATATCCCGCAGAGTTCAGTTTAGATTCTGTCCAATTTTTCTGTACGTAAATGATACACGCGATAGAAGTGAAAGAGCAGTTTGTATGTAATACAACAGATAAACGGTAAGGTATGTTTCAACATTTTATCTCCGTCATGGTGTGATCAACTGTTGCCTCCTCGGGTTCCGTTTGTTAGGATACTCGTCAGGCGTTCGCCTTACATTGATCGGAGAAACCTCGGAAAACTACCGATCATAGCAGTCGACCGCTAGAATTCTTGGGACAGCAGCTGAATTCGACCTATTATTATTATTATTATTATTATTATTATTATTATTATTATTATATGCGTATCGACCGTTTATGACCATGCTCAACGTTATCTCACGAGGCCCAGTCATATTTATCCCGGAGATATTAACGCGTGTCATTGTGGGGATCAGCTTTTCGGCTATATCCCTTGGTAATACGAAGTTGTTACGCCTTGGATTATGAATTATGTGATAGGAGAGTGATGACGGGTGAAGGGACAAATACGACCATGCCTACGCAGCAGTCGAACCTGCAACCTCCTCGGCGCAGACGACGGCTACCCAACCTTCTGCGCCACGGGGCCGGCTTATTATTATTATTATTATTATTATTATTATTATTATTATTATTGTTGTTGTTGTTGTTGTTGTCGTGCATACGTGCGTGGCGGCGGTGATGCGCGCGATCTGCGCGCGCAGCAGGTCGCGCTCGTCGCCGGGGAAGGCGGGCGAGGAGTGCACGGGCGCGCGCAGGTCCCCGGTGAGGTAGCGGCGGATGAGGCGCGCGCCCTGCAGCTGCGCCGGCGTCACGTCCGGCAGCACCGTCCACGCGCCCGTCGACGGCTCGCTCGACACGTAGTACACCTGCGCCATCACGCCGTCACACAGCGACAAGAGCCTTCACACGGCGCCACTCGGCAGCGCTTCCGAGTGGCGCGTCCGCTGGCAAAGCATCGGTTTAAGTGCAGGTATTCACACGAGCGACGCAATGGCGCATTCCCACAGCCAGCAGAAAAGTTCTGAAGGCACCATTCACGTTAGGCCATTCGGACTTCTGCTGGGAAAGTGTTGGTTTAAATGGAGGTATTCACACGAGAAGCGCAGTGGCGCACTCCTGGCCCCAGCAACGTGGGAGCGAATACGCAAGCAGATCACAGATCTAAATGGCAGCGTTCATACGAGCCGCGCTACTGAAACGGTTTTTGCCTGCTGCCTGCCTTTCGGCCGCCAGAGCCCATAGCGGTGTCTCACGAAACCTTGCGCTCTAGTGGCCGAAGACGGTCTGTCGCTTCTCAATAGCGCCGCCGAGTGTCTCCGTGTGAATACGCTGTTGAGCCTCTACGCATGTGCCATCGCCAACACTACGCTATAGAGCCGGCTCGCCCGTCACGTGATAATCTGAGCAAGCGCAGCACACAATTAGACAACTAGTAGTGAGATTTTTCGCGGCTGGAAGCACAATATTATTATTATTTACTATCAACTATTACTATTTATATTAATACACAATTACTACTTATATTATTTTGAAGTTTATATGTATTTATAAATACATCGAAATGTGGTTTTACATTATCAGCCACCGTTAATTGCATTTAATGCAACATGAGACATCTCTGCGACTATTTTTGTTAAGAGTCACTATGGAAACTTATTTACAAAAGTATTTGGAACCAAAGTAAAAAAATGTAACTACCAATGCAGCATTTACTGTCACGAAGCGAGCGCAGCCTGCTCCTTCCGTAATTACGCTTGCCGGCGCCATCTTGAGACCTTCCCGCCCGTCTGCCATTTCCTTCCCCTCCTCGCCCCACGAACGCTGGGCCTGGCCTGCTCTGTCATCGCAGGTGTGAAACGGTTGAACAGGGTCGCGAGACAGAAGGCTAACGTGCGAATGACGGCTGAGTCTACAACGAACGCCACTGTCTGAGCGGTTCAAACGTGCAGGGTGAGGCGCATCCAAGACGGAAGACGCGTGCAAGCACACGATCGTGGTAGTCACGAGTGATCTTTGTGCAGAATACAGCGGTGTAGCGCCTTGAGCTAGGGCGCTCACTCAGGTATCGTCAAGAGCTCGCGATGCACTACCGCAGAATACGTCACATCTACAGCACTGGCGAATTCGCCGATTCACCGCGTATACCGCCAGTATACTAGTAATCCGAAGTGTAAAAGAAATATTTCATAAATTTGATAATCATCTAAAAAGATATTGAGATTTGAAAGCTTAAAAACAGATGTGAAAAAATAAATCTGTTTTGCTACCGAGACCCAGTCAGTCTGTCCGCAAGCGCTATGAAGTGCGTTAGAGTGACAAGTTTCAAACAGTCCTTAATGCTGTCCAGAGAATTCTCTAGCATAGGCGAAGACACCGCAGGCCAGCCGCGATAACCTAGGGCTTCTCATATTTCATTGGCGGGAAGAGGGGAGGATGCACAGCTGGGCGGTTGGCAGGCATCGCAAAATATTGCGGTGAACAGTCCTTCTCTGGTCGTTCGTAAGTTACGCTTATCTCTAGTTTTAGTGACAATGGAATGTGTTAATGATCCAGAAGTTAGTGGTTTGTATAATTGTCTTATAGAAAAATTATTAAGGACGGAATTTCAATAGTATTCGGATTTCAGAAAAGCTCAAAATAAGACAACGGTAGAGGTAGGTTCCATAAACTGCGATATAAGGATTCGCCTCTGGCCTACAGTGAAACATTAAAATACTATAATTATCCGCCACTCAGTAAGTGTAATGTACCTTTCGGTTGAGGCCCGTGCCCATGGGCTCGATGGGCACCTGGACGGCGGGCTTAATGACTGCCTGCGGGTAGGGCGGGAAGGGCGGCGGCGGCTTCGTCCAGAACGGGGGCAGCGGCTCCCCCGGCGGCCCGCCTTCGCCCTCGTCCTCGTCGCCCTTATGCTGCTCCACGGGCCCCCGCTGCCCTGCCACACCCACACACACATACAAGGCTCACTCGCGCGCTCTCTCCCGCTCCACACAGCTGCCCCCTTCACACGGCGCCACTCAGTAGCGTGACCGAGTGGCGAGTCTGGTGGCAAAGAGTGGGTTTAAATGGACACAAACGGCACTGTTGCGCTAATGTGACGCTTAGAGACGCACTCCTGTCACAAGCAGCGGATACGCGAGTCAGCACCACCGCCAGAGGAACACAGTTCTAAATGGCAGCCTTCACAGTAGACCACTCGGAAACGCCACTGAGCGTCGAATCCCTTCACATGGAGCTACTCAGCAGCGCTTCCGAGTGGCGCGTCTGATGGCAAAGCGTTGGTTTAAATCACAAAAACGGCGCAGTGGTGCTATTGTGACGCTTAGAGGCGCCCTTCTGCCCCCAGCATCGCAGACGCGGGTCAGCACCGCTGCGAGAGGAACACAGTTCTAAATGGCAGCCTTCACAGTAGACCACTCAGAAACGCCACTGAGCTTCGAGTCCCTTCGCAAGGAGCTACTCAGCAGCGCTTTCGAGTGGCGCTTCTGAGGGCAAAGCATTGGTTTAAAATGAATCACACTAGCTGCGCTTAGTGGCGGACTTTCGCCGTAAGACGCGACTCGCGTCCGCGCCCCCTCCAACAGAGCAGAGTTTTAAATGGCAGCCTTCACACTAGGCCACACGGACGCGCCACTGAACTTAGCAGTTTACATGGTGAATGTCTTGCGTCCGCTGACACACAATGGCGCTGGGCGATGGTCTTGTGCTTATCGGTGAGGCCACTGAGTGACCTCGTGCGAAGGCGGCCTAATATAAATATAAATATGACAATAAATGTTACAAGCTTGTAGGGCACGTGTAGGAGTCTAAAGTGATAATTTTTCCCAACAAACATGTCGTGGGAAATTTCATTTAACGAATTTGCACATGTGACATTTACTCCTGATTGATAGACAATTCATCCTGCACTGGCGTTTAGCAGATACACGAAATCTTTGTCTGCGTGAGAACGTGGACCTGATCAACACCAGCCCACGACGATATCAAACAGATATCAGCGACAGAAGATCAGAGGCATGACGTAAGCATATTAATGAAAGAATTAAGCCAGCACTAGAACGCTACATACCATTGATTTAGAGAAAAAACTTTATCTAGCGTACTAGACTTTCGTGACTTGCAGATTCATCAGGATGTGATTACCTAGAATATGTTTACAACAACTTGACTTGTGAAAGATGGCGGGGCAAGTTACACTATTTAAAGGGATCGTGGCTTCATCGGGCAGTATAAGTACTTCGTCCTTGCCGTCCTTGACACATAATTCAATCACAACCTTTTATAAAGAAAAGTATTGGCAAAAAATTCAACAAGGCCATTAAATGACAAGAAATTGGAAAGTTTGATTTTTGTTCGGTGTATTTTTTTTTTTTTTTTTTACAGTAATAATAAATCATGATTATATAACAGAACCTCACGCAACACATTAACGTACAACGGGTTGCCTACTCTGGTGTCACGTCAGGGGGCATCTAAGCAAATCCTGAAACATGCTTCTACCTTAGAGAAAAAACTGTGCGTTCCTTCTGTAGTTATATCTTACAGTTCATGAAAGCAACGAAAAAATAAAGCAAGGAAAGAAGGAAAACAAGAAAAAAAGGAAGGAGCAAAGGAAATAAAGGGAGAAAGTCAGGAAAGAAGCAAAGAAAAGCAGAAAAGAAGAATAAAAAAGAAAGGGGGAAAGACATGAAGGAAAGAAGGAAGGAAACAAAGGAAAAGATACAGTGAAAGAACGAAGAAACGAAGAAAGAAGAGGAGAGAAGGAAGAAAGGAAGTCAAGGGGAGGTAGAAGAAGCAAGGGTACCTTCAGCCGCTGAGCTCTCGGGGTCGATGCGGGCGTCCTCGCCCTCTCCCTCGCCCTCCCCTTCGCCCTCGCCCTCCTCCTCTCCGCGCCGCGCCGCCGCCTCCGCCTCCGCTCGCTTGGCCAGCCCCTCAGACGACAGGTCCACCTGCGCGCACACGCCACGCGCAATCACACCTTCCCACAAGACGCCACTTCCCATCCACATTCGTATCGTCTACGTGCACTTATTTCGAGTTCAATTCTATACTCTGACCTACACATAGGGGCACTTCAAAGGCACGAGCTGGAAGGAGTTGGAAGGAGACATTGTCATCCAATAGGGAGCTCCAAAACCATAGATTTAAGTCGTAAGGAAGCTCCCGATTGGTTGTCAGCGTCCCCCTCTCCATCCAGCGCGTGTCCTTGAAGTTCCAATGTGTTGAAATAGGATTTTAACTGTTTTATCAATTTTATTAGTTACTAGTTTAAAGTGCTCCCTTCTCGCATTCATTCAGTGTGCACAGAAGGTGAGGGGAGGTTGGGTTAAGGTCCGAACCGTTGGCGATCGTTCCATCCGCTTCGGTGTCAGCCACAAGCGGATCCTCAGAGAGGGGTAGGGGGAAATGTATTCCCCACGTATTTCCTTCTTTTCAATGTAATGAGCAAATAACATATTTGCTTTCAAGTTTGAGGCAAAAATGTGTAAATCTTGAGTTAATACCTACAAAAAATTTATGATCAATTACTCCCACTTTTATGCAACGCGAATACGATGAAAATAGTTCTCAAGAGGAACTATTTTCATCGCATAGCTACGCTCGTGGGACATAGCGAAGTCGCTAGCCTTTCACCACTAAGGTCCGGGTTCGATTCACGACGAATCTCATGTGAAATTTGTTCCAACAAAACGAGTTTGGCTGCTTCACAAGGGCTAGTCCAACCCCTGTGAAGTGCCCTAAACCCTACCCCTATCCTTATTCCTTCCTAATTCTGCCGCTGGGTAGTAACGCAGGAGCGCGTAGCAGGAGGCGCGTACGCGGAGATTCTACTTGACGGTCCTCTTGACAACTGACTGCGACGTGACGCAACATGACAAAGTTATAATGGAGAATTACTCCACAAGCGCGCAATGTAATGGAGGATTACTCCCCAGCGCAAAGCGCTCAACGCCCCTTAAGGGTCTTGGAGACGCGTTGCGTCAAAATGGCAGACGCAACAAATTTTTAAAAAACTATTGCAATTTCCTCCTCTCGTGTAGTATTCGCCAATATCTCACAGCACTCCGCGGCCAGAAGAGAAAACGTTTTTAATGCAGCCTCACGGCACCGGAGGAATAGCTTCTCCCTTAAACTTCCATCTAGAGATGTCTCTTTCAACTAGATTACCACGTGACCGAGCATTTCTTCGCCAACAGGCAAGTCATGTCAAGGTCCGACTCGCCTCGAGCACGTAGTAGTTGCTGTTGGTGCCGAAGATCTTGCCCCAGAAGCGCGCCTTGAGCACGTCCTCGTCGTGGCACAGCTGGCGCATGGCCAGCCCCACCGCGAAGGCCTCGTCCGGCGGCAGCCCCAGCCCCGCCTGCGCACACCCACACCCACAGCAACTGGCACGCGCAGCGGAGGACACAGGCAGCGACAGGCAGCAACGAACGCACAGAGGAAAAAGGCGAGGGTGAAGGAGGGGCAGAGAGGGACACAAAGGGAGAGAGAATGAAAGAAGCTGAGGGAGCGAGAGAGAGAAAGAGAGAGAAGGAAAAGAAATAAAAATAAAGAAAAGAAGGAAGGAAGTGAACGGAGTAAAGGAGAGAGAGGAAGAGGAAGTAGGAGAGCGTAAACAGTGTAGCAAGAGTTTAGATCAGCGCTTTAAACGCAGAACGTGCACATTGCAGGTGGCGATGGACGACACCCTGGGACATAGAGGTCGTTATAGCCTGTTACATGGCATAGAAAGAGAGAGGGAAGGCAGTGTAAGGGAAAGAGACGAAGGGAGGGGAAAGAGAAGAAGATAAGGAGTGAAAAAGAAACAGAGAAAGAGAAGACGAGGCAATGCGAAAGAAATTAATAGTGGAAAGAGAACGCAAGAAAGTGTGATAAAGAGGGGGAAGCGAGATGGCGAGAGTGTATTAGAGAAAGGGGGAGGGAAAAAGGAAGAGAGGAAGAGAAAGAGAGAAATAAAGCGAGAAGGAATGACAGGAAAAAGAGATATGAAAGGAGAGAGAGCGCGAGAAATAAGGGAGAATGAGATTGCGAGTGAGAGATGGCTATGTGTGTGTGTGTGTGTGTGTGTGTGTGTGTGTGTGTGTGTTAGAGAGAGAGAGGGAGAGGGGAAGGAGAGAGAAAGGGAGAGAGGAGGAGAGAGGGAGAGTGGAAGAGAGAAAGAGTGGAAGAGAGAGGAAGAGTGGGAGAGAGGGAGAGAGAGAGAGAGGGAGAGAGAGAAAGGGGAGGGGAAGGAGGAGGGAGGGAGAGAGGGAGGGGGAGAGGGGTAGAGAGGGAGAGAGAGAAAGGGAGAGGGGAAGGACAGAGGGATGGAGAGAGTGGGAGGGGGAGAGAGGGAGAGCGAGGGAGGGAGAGCGAGGGAGGGAGAGCGAGGGAGGGAGAGCGAGGGGTGAGAGAGAGGGTGAGAGATGCGCGTGCCTGCTGGAGGAGGTGGTTGAGGCGCGGCAGGTCCTGCCAGCGCGGGGGCTTGACGCGCGGCCCGGCGTCGCCCTCGTCCTCGTCGCCGCCGCCCTCGTCGCCCTCGTCGTCCACGACGGCGTCGGCGTCCCAGTCGGGCGGCGGGCCGCCCCCGGGCCACTGGGCGTCGGCGGGCGGCGTCTTGCTCGCCAGGTTCATCACCTCGTGCGCCTGCATGTGCTGCAGCGAGCTCGCCTCCTTGTCCAGCGGGTACCTCCTGCCCCACACGCCACCGCGCAGTGTCTTAACGTAACAAAGCAGAATCCACGCAAACAGGAAATGACGACTACTAATCATCTTCATCTTTTACGGGGCCCTGGATAGGACGAATGATCCGATTGAGTCTACCGCGGTCTTCAGATCTAACTCCTTATGGAGAAGCCATAAAAATGATGAAAACTGTAGAAAATTAGCTACACTAGCAGCACTTTGGGAATAAATTGAAACGGGATGTGTTGCAATCGCTGTGGACACTTTCACAAATGTTGCTCGAACAGTAGTTTAACTACTCAAAAGTACGACTGTATCGACGCCGATAGTGGTCATCATTTTCTGTTTGAGTCAATTCATCTTTGTTATGCTCAGACTGTTTTTTATATGCGTAAAGTGCACCTACATTTTTGGCACCCCCTGTATTAGTGATAATTCCATCTTTCAACACTTATCGGGCGTATACAAAAAAATTAAAACCGTCGCCATGCGTAAGCACTTGACTTGATTTGATTTATTTTATCAAAGAACAGTAAATACCGTATGTGACATATGGGGAAGAAGTACAATCTGCGCATGTTTTGTTGATTTCAAGAGTCCCTTTCTAACATTTTAACTACAAATAGTTGAAAGATTAAAGAAAGTACCAACCAAACAAGGTCTGAACATTTGAAAATAGACATTGGAAGGGAGAGGGGCGTGTCTCACTTGTTGGCGTGGAGGGTGGAGGGGTGCGAGCCTCACTAGATGTGGAGGGTGGAGGGTTTGTCTCATGTGTTGGCGTGGAGGGTGGAGGGTGTGGGGGCGTGGCTCACTTGTTGGCGTGGAGGGTGGAGGGTGTGTCTCATGTGTTGGTGTGGAAGGTGGAGGGGGACGTGTCTCACTAGTTGGGGTGGAGAGCTGAGGGGGGCGTAGCTCACTTGTTTTTGTGGAGGGTGGAGGGGGACATATCTCACTTGTAGGTGTGAAGGATGGAGGGTGAAGGAGGCGTGGCTCACTTGGCGTGGAGAGTGGAAGGGGGCGTGGCTCACTTGTGGAGGGGGCGTGTCTCACCTGTTGGGGTGGAGGGTGGAGGTGAGCGTGGCTCACTTGTAGGTGTGGAGGGTGGAGGGGGCGTGGCTCACTTGGCGTGGAGGGTGGAGGGTGTGGGGGCGTGTCTCATGTGTTGGCGTGGAGGGTGTGGGGGCGTGTCTCATGTGTTGGCGTGTAGGGTGGATGGTGAAGGGGGGCGTGGCTCACTTTTTGGCGTCGAGGCGCGCGGCGCGCGTGCGGCGCGAGGCGTCCTCGAGGAAGGCGGCGGGCGCCGAGGGCCGCTCCAGCAGCACGCGCTCCAGGGTGTCCCGGATGTGGTCCCACAGCGTGCCTCCGCCCTCGCACAGCGTGCCGCGCAGGAAGTCGCGGGCGTCCATCTTCGCCTGCCACCGCCCCACGCTCACCCCCACCCCGCGGCTCTCACTCCCCCTCCAAGATTCGCCTCCAGCGCCTCATTAAGATGAAACTTTAACCTCACCTTATGCGTAGTAGAATAGTATATATTTGTGTGGAGAGGAGATAAGAATGAAGGGGAGATCGTTTGTTAAAGAAGTGCTCCGGCATTTGCCAGGCATTAATCGACGAAACCGCAGAAAACCTCCGATTAAAGCAGTCAATCGTTAGAATTCTCCCAACAGCGCGCGGCTGAATTCGACCTTGCTGTGTAGCTAGAGCCTAAGATCTGTCACTGTCGGATCGGGTCTCAAATCGTAGTGTCTCCGTACGTCAGTGACGCTACAGAGGTTACTACGATTCTGTCAGTCATCGTAGCAGCTACAAAATTCAAAATGGTACCGACAAAATACATAAAGAACTGCATTGCATGAGGATTCCGTGAATGCTTGGGATTTACTGATGCCAGTATGTAAGGTATAGTGAAAGGTTAAGTTTTATGAATCATTTGAACTAGGAAGATATGAATGGATTAGGATGGTAAAGGAAGGGGACGATTTATTTTTTGGTTCGTTCTTTTCCCATTTAAACAGGAATTTATGTGTATTGATTGTGTGCTAGTCTTGTCCGTTTAAGTCGGAGAGCTTTGCCGTCTGGCTAGGGTTGGAGGAGGAAGTTCAAATGGGACTGAGGTGCTTGATCCATGGGTTGTGTTCTAGGAAATAAAATTAATGATGGTTCTGTGGGACGTTGGATGATTCCGTTGTTCACGTTTCACTTATCCAGGGGGCGCTGCCTTCGGTTGTCTCTGAAAGGCTTGATGTTTCACTAGGAACGCTGGGTTCGGAGGGAGGCTGGATTGGTTGGTTGATTAGTGATTCCGGGCGCGTCAACAGCTCATGTCATTAGTCCCGTAAGTGTCAGGTATGTGTAGTGTATGTTTTTCCTCAGGCGATGCCGATGATCTTTCCCCGCTGGATGGCGAGATCCGGCGGCGACCTACCGTCGGCTAGCGAGGTTTCCCCCTAACCAGGACTCTCCCATCAGCGGGGCACCGCCCCAGCCGGGACAAGCTCTAACCTCCTTACTGGTCTCCCGGAATATGTGGCAGTGAACTACATGTTAGAGTAAGTGTGTGTGTGTGTAAGGGTAGAGGATAGGACAAGGGAGAGGATGGAAAGATCGCGCGCTGTCCGTGGCCCGTTTGGTAAAGTACTGCTCCGGCATTCGCCTGGTGTTGATGGAAGAAACCACGGAAAACTACCGATCAGAGCAGCCGGCCGCTAGAATTCTCCTCCAGACCGGCGACTGAATTCGACCCAGCTGAAAAGCTAGTGTCGAAAATCCTGCCGCCTAGGAGTTGATGCCCTGAGCGACCGCTCAGGTCGGGTCGGAGGGAGGCGCCTGCGCTTGCCTTGTCGGTGAAGTCGATGCTGCAGGTGTCCGCGCCGTAGCGCGCGTACCGCATGAACGGGTCCGAGTCCATGTAGGCGAGCGAGCGGTACGACTGGATGAAGCTGTCCTTGGGCGAGTCGACGGGCGTGGGCTGGCGCTGGTACATGCTGTCCGCCGCCATGTCGGCCGGGGGCTGGTACGAGGCGTAGCTGGGGTCGGCGTAGGCGTAGGCGGCCGGCTGCTCCTCGCCCGGGTGCGCCGCCACGCCCCCGCCCGCCTGCCCGCCGCCCTGCCACAAGCGACACACACACGGTGCCCTCGAACCACCACAACTCAATTGGACTGTGGTGATCGCGGATGCGTCCGCTGGTAAGATCGGTTGTTCCCTAAATGTAACGCGGGCGGTCGCGGTGATCTTCCCTCGCTGGATGGTGAGATCCGGCGCCGACCCACATTGCCTTACGGTGAGTTTCCACAACCAGATATCTCCCACCAGCGAGGCACCGCCCCAAGCTCTAAGCTCCCAACTAGACTCCTGGCAAGAGTGGTAGTGTACTGCAAGTAAGGGATGAGGATAGGACAAGAATGAGCTAGGAAAGATCGCGCGCGGTCCGTAACCCGTTTGTTAGAGTACTGCTCCGGCATTCGTCTGGTGTTGATCGGAGAAACCACGGAAAACTACCGATCAGAGCACCCCACTGCTAGAATTCTTCTCCAGTCAGCAGCTGAATTCGACCGAGCTATCCAGCTAGAGTCCAAAATTCTGCCACCGACGGGAATCGAAGTTTCGAGCTTCCGGTGAGGACTGCAGTGATATCAGTTGATGCCTTGAGCCAACTTGAAATTCACAGTAACCATGTTAGTTAATTTACAGTTAGATTCAACTGATATAACAATTTCAAAACCTGAGCGCCGAGAGTCATCTCAAGGAGTCAAAGGGTCCCCAATCTTCTGTACAAGGGAACGGAAAGAATGGGCCCTGCGCCCATCACCTATGCACTGAATCTCCGCGCGAAATTTGAAGATAGGGTGAGGAAGTACCGGGGCAACGGGCGAGAGATAGTTTGCTCGAAGGTACCATCATCGTTCTCTTTGTTCGAACGCATGAAGTGAGAATGGTATTATTATTATTTTTTTTTAATTTTAACTTTTACAAAATTTGCATTACTTATGCCACACTTTTGTAATTTCCAAACAATACATCGAAAATGTCAAAACACCGAGCAAAAAACATCGATGTTAAAACAGCTCACCACAAGAAATTCACCTATAATACATGTACGTTACTTTACAACTCATTGCCAGACGATATTAAACTATTAAAATCGATACATAAGGTCAATGGTCAAGTACAATCTTTTCTGCTGCATAACAGTTTCTACACAACCAGAGAGTTTCTACACATACTGAGAATCAAAAACTAAAATAATATTGATTTTATCGATAAGATATTATCAGCACACATTTTCCGGGGCCCTATTTATGTAGATGCGAGAGGATGGTTTGTTTGTTTCGACGGCAGGACTATTATATCAGATCTGAAAATCGATTTCCAGACAAAATAGTTTGTTACAGCCAACATTTCCAACAACAAGGAGCCAACATTTCTGGTTATCAGATTTGGACAACGCTCGTTGCTATCTCTAATCGAAATTCAACAAATAGTGATCACGGTAGGGATTCCGGATCTGAACAAATGAGTGTAATATAATGGATTTGTTAACATTTATACAATATAATTCTAAAAGTTTCAATAAACTTGTAATATGTATTGCTCTTCGGCTTATGAGTCAATCAACCCTACACCGATCAGTTTTTGCATCCATTGAGCAAATGCTGAAACGGCCTCGTATTTTGCCTTTTTGTGGTCACAAATTAGCTTCATTATACACGTGGTTTGGTGAGCTCTCTTTTGGTAGCTGTGGACTCTCCTGTAGGGCTATAGCCAGGGTTGTGGTTTGTTAGCAATACTATCAAGCCAAATTTGTAAGTCGTTTACTAACGCAGATTTTTTCTACAACTCGGGAAGGAAATTTTCTTTCAAACGTTGCTAACCCCGATCTTTTTTTAATTCATCATTCACGTATGTAGAGTGAAAGGAGATTAGTGGAGACCGGAAAAATATGTAGTTGTGAAACGTCAAAATATGTACATAAATATGTAATGAAAACAGTAAGAATATGTAAAAGCATGTAAAGGAAAATATAATATGTAATTCTAAAATTGGCTAAATTAATAAACACATTTACATAATACGAAACTATATTTATGTAAAATGTCCTACACAAATTTGAAAAATATTACAAGTGTTTTAAAAAGCATCTGGAGAGCACAGATTGATGCACACTTTGCACTATACAGCTTTCTCATCAGTAGTAAAAGCTTCATCTTTTGCTACACTCGATCGTAGTTTAGAAGTGAGACCAGACGCAGTAGAAGCCATCGTACACACTGGCGATATCTACAACCAGCAAACAATTACTGTAGCGTGCAGAACTCCCAGTGTGGCACTCCCTCGAAGTGCCACACATTGGCAGTCGCCAAGTTTCTCAGAAATTACGGTTAAAGGTCATGAAACGCTGACTGTAAGAACATCCGACCGTGTCTTCAAAATCTCGAGCAGAGAGCACGTAGTAATATTGTATGAAAAAATGCTGATTTGTTTGAAAATACTTTTCATATGTAATACATAATAAAATTGTTAGAAGAAAAACATTTTGTGAAAATAGGTAATATAGTTCTGAATATGTAAAAATATAGGTAAACCCCACATTTACGGTACACCTCAGCGTAACGAAAAAATGGATATTGTGTTAGGGCGGCGAGGATTACAATTTCGAGAACGGTAAGAATAAAGACAAAAAATATGTAATTACATAGAAATCCGGTCTCTCCTCATCAGCACTCCCACAATGTAATAAACCGCTGTTAAAACGTGGATGTCGATTCGTACCTGGAAGGCGTAGGCGTCTGGCGGAGGTTGCCCTTCCATGGGGTATCCCATGCCCCCAGCCCCCGGCTGCCCTTCGCCGTGGAAGGCGTAGGCGTCGGGCGGGGGCTGCCCTTCCAAAGGGTAGCCCATCCCCGCGTCCGCGGCCTGCCCCTCCCCCCGGAACGCGAACGCCTCCGGGGGCGGCTGCCCTTCCATCGGATACGCCGCATCGTCCATCTCGAGCGACCGAGCGGACGCAACTCAACTACACGCAGCTTCCCAGATGTGCACCAGCATTCACTCGCGTTGTCTCCGATGGTAATTTTTGTGAATTGATGGGTAAAAATGACGCAGGATTCTCAAGTCTACTTACAACTGCGACCACAAAATGCATTCGTCACTTGTTTTAGAAAATGTTTTGACAGAAGAACGTTGGAATTCGAGAGGTCTTTCTGTTGGATTGTAGATTCCTAGAACTTCTGCAGAGCCACCACCATATTATCGGATTTAAATATGACTACTCCCCAAGGTCAGGAGCTGGAAGGAGAGGGGGCGCACTGTCGAGGAATCGTTTCTACTTACATTTATGTTATTGATAGTACTGGGATAACCTGGACTTATATACCTCCCAACCATTCACAACCGAATTGATCAACGTACCTTCCTCCTAGTGAAAACTGGCAATTGTGAACAAAAACACTCGGGAATTTTTGAAGGTAATCTCCGAGAATAACCTTTTCCATTTCTTTTAAGCACTCTTATAATCAGAAAATAGTTCAGATGACATCGAAGTTTCAGTTTGTGTAGTTAAAACAAAAGTTCCACTCTCAGCATCAAACTGCCTTTATATCTGAACAAGTTTTATTACGATAACTATTTAGATAAAATGCAAATATTTTTACTGGAAGTGTTACCCCTGTTCCTTAATCTTAAGGGCATTTTTGAATTTGAATTTAGATTTGCGTAGTGCTGTATACATTGACAGAAAAGGTAACAAATCCTTGCACATTGATTATGGATTTTTCCACAAATCCAACACCCAAGTTTCTGCGGTGCAATTTGCCTTCAATTGAAGTTATACAATATACCAAATTTATTGCTTATTTACCCTTGACAAAATATTTTATTACATTGGAGGGAATATTTTATTAACAATCCTTGCAAAAAATGCTTATTTTCTTTCTGTATTAAAAATTCAAGTAGTATATGCCTTAGGGTTTAATTTATGAAAACGTACACAGAATTCACTTCTTCCTGTAGCACAGTTTGTACCTATTTTTGACGTAAAATAAATACTAATAAGCAGGGGTACAAACAGCAAGAAATTAACTAATGGAAAGGAAAAATTAAACGTGCTGTCAACGGAATTCAAATGTGACAAAGGCATTTCTGTGTCCAAGTGTAACTTTATTCAGAAAATTACAAGAGCACTTGGACGCGGGGGCCAGCGTGTGCTGCTGACTAGTGCCCACGCCTACAGGACACGAGGACGCATCCCCTTCGTGGCCAGAATTCGCTTTCATCCTCACCGGGGCATCGGCAGAGGTGGAGGCCCCCCGAAAAGCCTAGTCTTTTATTTGACATTTATTTTAGAATTAAGTAATTATTTAAAAAATAATATCATATACCCTCAATAAACACTACAAAAATAATACACAATACAATAACAAATGTTTATTATTTAATAAAAATCTATGATGGTCCCCTCCATAATGATTGGCTGGATCCACCCTTGGACATCGTCCGGCATGAGCAACCTGAGCAGGAAATCCAGCGGCAGAGCAGGCATGCAATTCTCAAAAGCGTGCCCCTGTCCTTCATTCAGAAACTTATTTTTCTGGGCAGATTGGGAACTTGCGTATGATTTGTGGCAATCCTGTGGAAAGTGAGATTTTATTTGAAATAAATGTCTCAGCCACTTCAACGATTAATCCATTCAATTAGCCTATTACATAACAGAGATAGTAAGCCGGCGCATCCCTTCAGCCCAGAGCAAAACACCCCTTCGAGATTCTCTAGAGTTGGAGGACGAGCACGCGACAGGTTTGTATCACGCTTGGCACCCTCAAACAAAAATTCAGCACGTGCAGCCTCAGCTCCGCCGCAGCATGGACGCACAACGCGTGTATTTGATTCTCAACGGGACCATCATGTATTCTGGCACCAATATTCACCAAGTGCTACTTGCACACAACACTACGTTCAATCTACAGAGCACTGTTCAATCTTAGGATCTTCGTCATGTCATTTAATTATTTTTGGTAAGAGAAGAGATAATGTACATCAAAGTAGTGATAACATCCAAATCAAAACTCACAACAGGTCCCCTACCTGTAAATTGGGATTCTAGGCTCTAACCCAGTTGTGAACAACACACTGCCAGTAAGTGACAAACCAGGCTCAGAGAATATTTAAACAGACTTTGGAAATTAGAGCTGATCTTTTGACTTCCACATTTCTGTGGAAAATGCTCGATTATGATTTGACATTGAGTTGTGAAAGATTTGTTGACTACATGGACTACAGAGTAAGGTGTCAATTAATTAGCATGCACTGACATCCAGGTGACATGTTTTCGATGATGCTTGACCAAGGAAAACGAGCAGCAACCTGATTCACCCACATTTCTTGTCAAACCGGAAGACTGTTATGGAACATTTCACAATGAAAACTTTATACAGAGAAACCTTAAGGTTCTTATAACATTTGCATAAAAGTTTCTATTTTGATTACAACTATGTCAGAAATTGTACATCACTGCCTTTGCATTTCATTGCCTCCTACATTCACTTCAGAAAGCATATTCCAAAGATTTTTCATGTTTTCAAACAGGCAGATTGTTGTTTGCAACTCTCTAAGAAAATTGCTGGGGAGAGGGGGGGGGTGAGTAGGATGCTGGTCTGCAATACAATGAAGTTTCTAAAACTATACATTTTTCACCCACAACTGTACCCATCTCCACAAGCTCCAGTTACTCTCTAATTTAAAAAAATTACGTACATAACAATCTACTCTACATAGAAAAGGAAGGTTGGAAGAAAAATTATCGAAATCACTACAAAGGAACAATAATTATTATTTTCAACTTAATACAAAACAAGATAAATCAAGTTTTGCCAACACACATTAAATATACACTTTTGCAAAAATCAATCATTCACTTCTTCATTTTTCAATATACAATGATTCATTTAACAGGAATTACATAACACTCCACAGTTTTCAATCACATTCACCCTTTACTAACAAACTGGAATCAACTGCTGTTACATTAACACTGGCTGCAATACAGCAAACAACGTTTCACAGCACAAAAATGCATTTCTCTCTCGAGACACAAAAATTCATGCAAACTGATCGTTTGTGACAATCCTCCTCACGGCAGTGTAGCTCTGGTTTGGAATTATCTTGACTAACTTCCTCATTATCACGATTTTAAATCAACACGGGTGAATTGGATGAGTCTCTTGATGCGTCGAAGAAGTGCTTCCACAAACCCTTTGTCGATAGCCGATTTTTCCTGGAAAAGCAAAATAACATTATAATCAACAACACTGGCTCATTTAGCTTACAGATTAGGATGTGAGTCTGTTTTAGATCTGCTAGGATAAAAGTCTATTACATGATCTCCCTGCTAGCCTTTTTGATTAGAATTTGGACATTGCAATGAATGTAACAATTTAGGTGCAAATTATTGCAAAGGTTTCAGTAATATACTAAAAGGATATTCATGAATGACAAGATGCAATGGCACCTACACCCTGTGCCATTCTGCTTTAGGCCTGACATTAGGGCCTCAGCAGGGATAGCATAGCCACACGTAACTGCCCTCGACTCATGTATACAGTATGATCTTTTATGGGGAACCTAAATCGGATATCAGATTTCGGACCTGTATTTTTGGAATATTTCAGTCTGATTTCTATACAGTCTCAATACTTTTAATAATGTGATATTTTGATATTGAGCATCAGTAATGTCTGAATGAATAAATGAAGGAGATAGAGTGTTGTACCAGATGAGCACTTATACCAAAGTTGGTGGTAACAAGTGAAGATTATGTCACTCGGAAAAGCTGCTGTTCATTTCACTAGGAAACCACTGTTACACGATCATGTGACACTCAAATGTCAAGCACAAAGAAGTTCAGTACAGCATTCAGAAGTTCAGTACAGCATTAAAAAAAAAAAAATATTATTATCCTATTATATCACAGTAGATCATATGCGTTTAGATTAAGCCTGGTCATTTAGGATTCAGGCTTTTACACTACCTTTCCTTGTCAAAAAAGTTGAATGCTGAATACGCTGTTAAGACAATAAAAATAACATGTTTCTGTAATAACTAATTACTAGCACTAGGCACTTGGACTACGACAGGGTTGCATGCTATCACTACTATTGTTTAACATATATATTAATCATATAATCAAAATAAGGAAGGAGGAAGCCGAAGGGGCAACTAAATGAGACATGACAAGAAAATGAAAACCATATAATATGCAGATGACCAGGTAATCCTGGCAAAATCAGAGGAGGACTTACAAAAACCAGCACATAAATTAAACATGATCATAAAAGAATACAAAATGAGAATATCAATCACAAAAACTGAACTAATGGGAATAATAGGCAAAAAATATAATAGAATAAAAATAGTAATAAATAATCAAATTATAGAACAAGTAGCAACTTTCACATACTTGGGAAACAAAATTTCATTACCACAGGAAGACATAGATACAATTTTGCCAAAATACAACAAAATTAATGGGTGCATCAAAAGACATTTTCAAAACATGAATACAAAAACAAAAATTAGACTACATAATGGTGTATCCTAACACCCTATTACAGTAAAACTTCACTTATATTTTTGAGGGGACTGAAGAGAAAAAACATGTGAGAAAAACGCATAATTGAAACTGATTATTACGAGCAAAATAAAAACGATGCTAATTTTTGGACTATCATTTTACCAGTTTTCCCAGTTATTTAGCAATATCTACTCTTTTTTTTATTGCCACTCTCCCTAACAACTTTTAAAATTTGTATTTTATCTGATATTGAAAGTGGTTGCCATATCCTACCACACTTTTTGTTAGAACGGACACACAATGGGGACCTCACTGATGACCTTATGTGACTCTGTTTCACTGCGAAAATGAAGGCCGTGTCCTGCGTGGGCTACAACTGGCGGCAGTGACCCACGGCTGGCTGCTTTGTTTCAAGCTTGATGTTACTTGAGATTCTACGGGTCAAAGCACGGTGTTCTACGTGGGAGACAGGAAGTGCATGACTGCCACAGCCCGTCAGCCGGACGACACTGTGCAGTGTAAGTCTTTCTAAATAAAATTGTTTTAAAAAGCTTTTGAGTTAAGTACATAGTTGGGTTGTATGAATGTCTTTAAATCAAATCATATTTTTCACCTGAGAGAATTGTATGTTTTACTGACTAGAATGGATCTGCGGCACTGTCTAATGGATAGTCATTATCAATCAAAAATATACGACATAATAATAACAAAGGTGAAATTTTGAAAGAAACATTTACGACTTTAACCTAATGCATCAAAGAACAAACATTTTTTCAGTCAAATATGGAAGTCATTCAAACGTTATCAAGTTTCATAAGTAATATATAAGTTAATTAACATACCTGCTGTGTTTCCATTAACTGTTTGCTGAATCGATCATTGAAAGTTGATACTAATCCTTGCTTCAGGGCACTGATCTCTTGCTTTGATATTTTCATAGGGACTTTCGGAGAAAGTGTCACTGCAAATTAAATGAATGATTGATTAACCGCATAATTAACAACTAAGATACATAACCACAAATAAGAAAAAACTTAAAATTGTATTTTACACAACATAACACCAAACTTTATGAGCAAGAACTGCCAATATAGGACTACATCTGTACCACTTCTTCAGTATATTAAAGATGCAAGATACGTCAAATAATGGCTCACAAATTCCTGCTGGACAATTGTTTTTATTTTGTAAATGAAAATCTCTCAGCAGAAGCTTCACTTAAAAATTAAGTTAGTACTATGTAATAACAAGACAAAGAAGCATAAATGTGTGGAATTTCATTAGGAACACTTCATTTAATTTTCTTATGTTTACAATACAGTATACTTTCTTTGTAACCAAGTCATTTATAGAATGTATATTAAATAGTTAACATAACGTATTATTGTTTTTATTTTCTCACCTTACGAATACTTCATAAGAAGAGAAAGTTATGTAATTGTGTGCCACAAAATGGCAAATTTTTGCTAGAGATTTCTTATTGCGGGGCTCTGATAACGAAAAAGTGGATAAATCCTGTCCAGAAAAAAAACCTCACACACAAGGTATAGCCAGAATCCATGTTTTGTTGGTTCTTGATACTGAAAAATCTATTTACGGCAATATCTATGTCTGTCCATTCGTCTGTGGTCAATGTTAGCATTAAACAGTTCAGCCAATTGTCCTTCCGCAATCGATCTGAATGAACTCATGGCTTTGGGATTTTCAAACGGATATTTTGATTTCTGAGGCTACTTCACATGAAGCATCAAAAACATTTTCAAAAATTTTCTCAAAAACGGCTCAAAATTTTTTGATCAAACTTTGTCCTCGGATAGCGTAAAGAACTTCTTAAGAGAACAGTGGTAGTCTCATGTTCGTTGACATCACAGGTACAGTAAAACCCCTTTTTTACACTTTTCAGGGGACTGAAGGAAAAAAGTGTAAAATGCAGGAAAGTTAAAAAAACAATAGTCTAAGCGAGTACTTACATGTTTTACTCCAAGGACTTGTTTACATAATTATTATTCAATAACACATATCACACTTTTAATACATTTACAAATTATACTTTAAATACACAAAGTTACTATTTAAAAAAATTTAAAATTGTCATTTGTTTCTTTTTTCTGTAATTGTATTTCTTCAACCTGCCCCTCAACACTATACAATGCTTGGAATGCATCTTCACCACCTGATCCACTCTCAATGTATTTCCTCAATACAGAGATAGCATTCATTGCTTCTTCAGTTGTTGGAACAGCAGGTTCTGGATCCGGGTCTTCTTCGCTAACTTCTGGTTCCAGGTGGTTCGAAACTATCTCCTCCACAGAAGGTAAAATTGATGTTATAATTTCAGAATCTACATTAATGTAATCTTCAAATGAAGATTCTTCCATTGCCGACCAGTCAAGAGGTTCCATCAACTGTTCCTGTTTATATACCTCCCCTTCCGCAAACTTCACTCCAGCCTTATGGAAGCAGTTCGAAATTGTCTCGGGAGTCACGCTTAACCATGCTTTGGCCACAAAATGCATGGCATCAAGAACTGTAATGGTCATAAGCTTAGAGTCCAAACCATTATCTTTCATGAACAAAGCTTTTTCAACCAGCATTTTCCTGTACTTCCATTTGAAAGAATGGATAATGCCCAGGTCCAGTGGTTGTAGAGCACTTGTACAATTTGGGGGGAAAAACACCAATTTTACGTTTCTGAGCTGCAGATCTACAGGAAGTGCAGGGCATCTGTCGAGCAGTAATAGAATCTTCCTATTTTGTGCTCCCATTTTGGCATCCAGAGCATGCATGGTGGAGGAGAAGATACTGCTGGTCATCCATGCACTACTGTTCGCCTCGTATTTGGTTGGTAAATTTTTGATGTTTTTAAAACACCTTGGCTTTTTAAATTTACCTATTACCAATGGTGGTAATTTTAACTCATCGTAAGATGATGACCTTACGTATTTTCTTTTTGTTGACATAGCACCACACTGTTTAGCATTAAATTCAATGGTGGTTCTGTTTTTAATAATAGTTTTCAACGTGGAAACCGAGAGTTGAAGCTCCTTCGCTAACTGAACACGTGTTCCCACATGCGCATCAACACGACGCAAAATCTCTATCTTCTCTTTCAAAGAAATGCATTTCCTGTCTTTCTTCTCCATGTTTTATCGCCTCCACTACCTTCAAAAAACACGTATCTTCAACAACTGTGTACACGTGAACTATGTACACACACACAAAAAAAAAAAAAAACACGTATCTTCAACAACTACCTTTCACACAAACATACCGAACACCACAAGCTGACTACGAGACGAGAGACCACGAGAGATTATCACTGACTTCCGACTATAAAGCATGCGGTATAACAGGAAATGGCTAACACCACCTGAAAAAACGGGTTACATGCGACGACTTCCGCCGAAATTGATTCAAACATCAGTTTTGACAAAAAAATCGGCGTAAAAGACGGGAAGCACTTTAATATTGAGTTGTAAATTGCGGGAAAAGAATGCATTGTAAATATAGGCCTTTTAACGGGACCAACGAAAAACGACGTAAAAGGCAGGAAAGCGTAAAATGCGGGAACGTAAAAACGGGGTTTTACTGTATTTTGAAAATTGAAAAAGTGCAATTTTTTTGGGCATCTTCCTTTAACTATAATATTGAAGACAGAGATTTTTTTCCTTAATGAAATCTGTTCATTAAAGATGAATTTTTAAATAGGTTCGTGTTCAATTTTTCAAAAATATGAGTGGTTTCCATGTAATTTTACCCAAAATACAGGCAATTTTTATCTTGAAAACAACTCCAAATATTTTTCTTTAGATTTGCCACTCATATGTAATAAAGGACAGAAGATAGTATGGTGCTAGTCCCATTTTCGACAAAAACTTTATTTTTTCGAAAATTGCATTTCAAAACTACAAAACTGGAAATAGTGTTTTTGCTTTAAACAAAGTCTCATGTAAAAAATCAGCTCTTTAAGAAAGGTCAAGTAAAATTCCCAATTTTTTCTTTAAATTTTCTCCAGATCTGTAAAAAGGGACAGTAAAAAATATTATGCTAATTTCAATTTTGGTTAAAACTTTGGTTTGGTTTGGTTTGGTTTTTGAAAATGCCAAAAAAATGTAAACATTTCAAAAGTACAAAAATGGAGATATCGATTTTCGCTTTAAACATATTCTGTTGTATAAAATCAGCTCATTAAAAAAAGTCATGTAGAATTTTTTGAAAAAATGTGCAGATTTCGTTTCATTTGTTTGAAATTGATGCAATTTCTAAAAATATTATTTTCTCAAAACACACACAAAATATTTTTATTTAAGTTTCTCTTTGAATGTAACGGTAAATCAATAAATGAAAACTACAGGTGCTATTGAATGGCACAGATTTTCTTGCACTTGTTAGTTTTCTAAACTCTTTCATCTTGACTAGCTTTTGAGTTATGCCTGATTCCTTTCCCAGCTGCCATCTTTTGATGCCCAAAGGACATTTTTTCACATTTTCTGTTCTTTTTCTTCTGCAAAATGCTAGAATTGAAACCACTATACACATTACTCTTAAAGAAATGTAAATCCTATATCCTACCAAGATGGCCGAGGTGGTTAATTGGCGTGTACAGATTCAGCTCTTCGGAGGGAAGGTTCAAGCCTTAGTCAGGGATTATTATTTGTCACAATTCTCTGTTGCCGTAGAAAATAATTGAGAATTTCAGAAACTTTATTGAAAACCATTAGAAGCAATTCTAATCACAAATTACAATAAATAAATTGAAAGTGTCTGTATGTGATTTTTGAATTTTCAACAACTTTTAAACAATTTTTCACATCTTTTATTGGATTTGTAAAAGTACTATTAAAGTAAATCAAACCACATGTTGCCTTGCTGTGCATGAGTATGAACCGATTTAAATAAAATAATCAATACATCAAGATTAAACTGAAATACAATATAACTAGTGCCCATGGGACCGACAAATTATATTCACAGATGTGTTCTCAATAACCACCATGAATTTGCCAGGCAATTTAGGCCAAAATTTTTTAATGGACTGGTAAACAGAGAATCTCAGTCTTTGTACCAAGTGGAAATGCAGCGTGGAAATAAATAAATATCGTTGCCAAGATTTTGCTCCAAGATGCACTGATCATGCCATGTGGACTCTCAGTTTAATGCAGAGAGTGCACACTGAAATTATTTATTTATTTGCAATATACAGGCAATTAATCCATAAATAATAATGGTATTAGTGCAAGTAGTAACTCATTGAATTTTGTATTTCAATAGTACAAAGTTTAATTACAAAATCAATATCAGTAAAAGTTATTCAAATTGAAATACCTCTTGCATTCTGCAAAACAACCGAGTTGAAATTACCATTGAGTAATGGCCAAATTACACATTCTGTTCAGGAGGTTGTTTTCGGTGTAACACAATTTGTAGAATTTAACATCAAAGTTGTCATTCCTCAAGTTAAATTATGTGTTTAAAAATGTATTTGATCAAGTAACACGAATGAATGAATGTATTTAACATGAATTAATAAAAAAAACTCCACATCAATAGAAGTTCGCATTCTACCTTCAACCACACAAAAAGATTATTAAAACAATTTATTTGCAAAAACTTCGAAAACTTGGAAACTTGCCACTGTTTCCTATGTTCCCTGCGATATGAAGGAACAGAGACATACAAGTTCGCAGTTCGCAACTCGATCATACGAACATTAAATGATGTGAGTCTCAAGTACATCTGACAAAGAATGTGAGAACTGTTAAAAAATCAAAAGCTACAAACAAGAGGGGGCAGAATGAAAATCTGGTGACGGAAGGAAATGTTTTCAGGTGACTTCAGATGCAAGTCTAAGAACGCAAATTGAAAACGCCAATCTTTGAGGAGCCTAAGAATCAGAGGATGACGCAGTATGGGAGGAGGATCAAAAAGAAAGAATCGATGATACATTGAAGACGAAGCAAATGGTGACAAAAACTATGATTATTATGATTTTACACAACAAAAAAAATAGTGATAGCTCACCAAAAAGACATTTTTCTAGACAACTTTGACATTTTGCAAATTTTATTTCAATTAAATAGTAAGAATACGTTGCAAATTTAAAATATTCTCAGGAGAACTCTGCAAAACTAGGGGGTTATCTTATACTCAAGTAAATACGTATGTCTTTAATTGTACGTAATGTCATATTAATATTTAACATTAATTTAGTTTGTTAATAATGACAAACATCTGTACTGTTTCTCATTATACACACCTTTTTTATAATGTATTTATCTCACTGAAGCTATTTACTTAATTAATTTGATCAATTCACCCAATTTTGATCAAAATGGGCCATATATAACACTTATTCCGATAATAAATTTCCATTTTTATATTTTATTACTTAATTAATTGGTAATGGCAATTTATTTTTAACCTTCCATAATTGTAACTGTACCATATTCCAAGTACAATTATATTTCTTAAAAAATAACTTATTATTTAATTTCAAAACGTGTATGCCAGTAAACGTACAGTACCACCCCTTAAAAACGAATAATTAAATTTATTTATTTATATCACTGTTTCACTAACCTGGTTTAGAGAATGAGAGCAGACCAATATTGTCTCTGCGTCCTGATGCTTCTTCAGCAAAGTAACTCAGGTGGCACCAGATGAGGTAGAGGCAGTTGTCAACCAGGAAGGCACAGTGAGCGAGTTCTAGCCTCTTCTGGTCTATCTGCTCGTCCAGAGCTCTGACTGCCAGCGCATGGCCTTCCTCGGACTGTAGAGGCTCTCGACCATTGTCCAACACAATCTGCAAAGAAAAACCGGCATTACATATTGTTTCAAAATCATTACAAGACCAGGAGATGCATTATGTTATGTCTCTTAATCCTCACATTCTTCTCTTTAGTATACAGCGATTTTTTCATAGCTGCCTGTGACACTTCATCAGCTGTTACGGTGCCATCCAATCGGGACCTTACACTTCATTACAGTGACATCACTATGGTGGGCGTTCAACATTCCAATTGGATGACACCATAACAACCGATTAACTTCACAGGCAACTATGAATAAAACTGAGTATAGTGAGCAGACTGCATTTTGGAGGGAAGAAAAAAAATTGTTATACATCATTTTGGTATTGTTAGGAACATTCACAAACAATAATGCATTGCTATTCATCCTCCATCCCACTTTTTTTCATGCTCAATCTCTATGTGGAAACACCTCCATTTGTGGCAGTCATTTTCAAAACAAAGCCAAAGAACACTGGATTGGAGAAACCAGAAAACCCTGGGTTAGGGATGCTGAAGGTTCAGACTCACCTCTGACATGTCAAGGGAATAATTGACTGTCCCCAAAGACATCTTTTTGTGCTGCAGCAGGTCGAGATTTGCCTTCTCTCGCTGATGGTAACTCACACACTGCACCAACTGCTCAACCACCAGCCCCAACGGAGGACATACCACTTCTTTCTCTTCAATTTCTGCTAACAGCCAGAGAACCACTATGTTGTAAACAACTTAAAGAAACGAAAGTCCCTGACCCAAGTTTCAATTAACTATATAATTCTAACTACCATCTGAGAACAAAAAAGATAAAAAATGCAGCAGTATTTGGAAATTAACTAAACATGCTGCAAACTCAAGGGTACTTGATGATTACAAATAATATTTTATTTTTATTTGGGGCTATCATCCCAAAACAAATCAAAACCACCAACATTCACAATATGGTTTGTATTCCTCTCAAAATCAATGTAAGAATGATAAATAACATCTCCCACATACAGATAAAAAACTTATTATCATTATTAGATAGAACCCCAGATAAATCAACACATTACTCTAGCTAAAACCTTGCTCTTCAGATTATTAAGGGATTTGCAGAAATTTTGAAATGTTTACAACATAATGAGGACAAATGAATAAAATTGAATAACTGTAATTGAATATATTTTATTCATTTCACTAAAAACAGTGTCTATTTCAGAGAAATCATCATCTCAGTACAGGTCTGAAGATTCCCCATGACAACTTCTGGTATTAGCCTGATACTTTCTTCCTTCAGTATGCATAGACTGTTGGAATTTTGATAAGAATTTCACGATTTTCTTAACATTCACAGTTATTTTAAACTGAAGACATTAATCATCTTGAGAAAATTAATAGTAGGAGTGGATTTTAATGACCTAAAACATCACTAAAAATGATGTAAATTTTTTTTCAAAAGCAGTTCTCACAAACAATTCAAGCTGTTGGATATGTTACAGATGTAATCAAGACCTCCTTTCATACAAGTAAACTCAGCTTGCAAATATTTGGTTTGGACTGTTCTTTGTCAGGAATTCTCTGTCTTTAGTAATCGTGAAATTGGCCAAGCTGACAATGTTGCTGATAGGCATCACAGGAACCTGGTAATACATACAATGGCTGACACAACAATTTCTGAGCAAATGGGTGTTGGATGCTCATTGTATGATACCAATAAATTTCAACCTTCAAATAATTTTAAATTTGCATCCAACTATCCTCAGGAAGTAACTAAACTTTTTGTAAACCAGCACTTTATAAGAATTTCAATATCAGCATGCAACAAACTCTACAAAACATATGTGACTAAGATTAACAGATAATTCTTTCCTAAACAGAACTACAGTAAAACCCTCGTTAGCATGTACTCACTTTACAGGAATTTTGCCACAACATGAACAAAAATTTGGAATCTAGCAAGGAAACATAGTAATGCAGATATACACAATAATTGAACAACTTAAATTTTTATAACACAAACACTGATCATTTTTGTTATTTGGAATTCATGTTAATGAGGGTTTACTGAATTAAAGATTAATTATTAATAACAAAACAAAAGTAACATCTGTTCACCTTTCTTCCCTGGTTCACTAAAAAATTCTTCCAGTTGTGGAGTGAACAATGGAGTCCTAATCTTGCGGTCTAGACCCTTCCCCGCAACAATATTGCGTGCAAAAAGCACCAAGTTGCAAGCCACTTGTAAGAACTGCAACACTGAGTCTTCTCGCTGCGTCTCGTTTTGAGCTGAAAGATTTTCTGAACCGCTTCCAGTGATTGGTGATGGAGGAGATCCACGTAGCTCACGCACAACACCTTCCGAAAGACGGAAATGCCTCATCAACTCCAGCATCCAGCTCTGAACATGAGCTGCGTAGTTTGTGTTCATCCTGGCATCCTCAAAGTCACTGTTGCCATCCACCACTGGAAAGATTCTTAGATTAATAAGTATGTTTGGGTAGATTAAAATTCACAATGGTTCTTACAACTGGCTGTAAAGGCACTATTTGTTGTTCCAAAATAATTAGTGTAGATTTGTTATTCCTTTTTAAATAATTTCAATACTACATCATAACACATTCTCTGGTAGAAAGAAAATGAATAACATACAAAAAATTAATCCCCCAGTGCTGACATATTTAAATTGGAAGTTTTTCATATTCCAACTGATTGTTTCAAAGTAATGTACAGAACAGGCCCATGGGTCGTGGGCAGTTGTGAACGTTAATTTGCTGTGGGGTTGCGAGCTTCAGCAATGTAAAGGAGAGGGAGGCTGATGCATGTCAAATGATGCAGGAGTCAAAGGGCAATGTTATATACTCAGAGCGGGGGACATCGGTGTATCCTAACTGAAGACAACATCAAGCCCAATAGTGATGATGTAGAAAACATCACGAAACAATGGTTTGACCAGAAGGAAGGAGAGTGAAGCTCAGAAACAAAGAAAACAGGGAACTGCCATGCTCAGAGCTCTTGAAGTCGTGAGGAACAGAAAAAGCCCTGATCCAGGCAACATCAATACGGAACTGATGAAATAAGACGGAAAGCAATAATTCTCTACGTATATGACCAGGTGATCATGTTAAAGATAGAAAATGAATTACAAAGAATACCTTTCAAATAATCTACGATTGCAGAAGAGAATGGCATGAGAATATCAAGGACAAAACAAAATCAATGGGATTACAAAAAAATGATCAGAAAATAAAAATATTGAAATAAAATAAAATTATTGAACAGCTAACAAGTTTCACTCTTACCTGTTCAGAACACTTCACTTAGGTAACACAGAACATGAAGATTTTGAACAGACTAGATGTAACAAAATGAATGATTGCATCAAAAGACATCTCAAAAAAGGGCAATGGAAATAAAATTCACTTTACACAATATAGTATCTAAACTAACAGCCCTGCATGGCAGTGAGGAAAGGGTTCTCAACCAGGCAAAAGACAACAAAAGGAGATATTTAAGACTACTAGTAAATATGACTAGAAGAGAGAAAATTAGAAACAAGTTTAAAAATAAAATAAATGGTTGAAACAGTGAAAACATACTGAAGGAAATTGCAATATTGTAATAAGAAAATAATGAGACACACCAAGTAAAACAAATATTGACACATGGACCAAAGAGATAATGCAAAATGTAGGATACTTAAACTAAGAAGGCAAGATCACGAACACCTTAGAGCATAAGGAGACTACATATAAAAAGAACAAATCTACAACCTTAATGATTACGATAGAATTACACATTTCTCCAACTCTCCTCTGACAGTTGCCATGCATAATTAAAATTTCTTATTATATTATTCACACAACCACACAATTTGATTTGGAAATGTTGTTCCTAGTTTTGATCTTGTATGAAAATACCCATTTGAAATTTTCACGGTAATAAAGGAAATATAAAAATAACCGATTTTCCCACAAAGAGCAACAGGAAAGCAAAAAATTACCCATTTTGACAATTTTTAACACACTTTTCTTCTTTTGTTACATTTTCTTTTCTATTTATCATATTGTAATTTTATATTTTTTCTTTGTGAATATCTTTGTTTTACCATGAACATTATCTGGATTTGGTCTGTTCACCTATTTTGTAAATAAATAAATACAAAAATCTTTTGACACTTTCCTACAGTTGGAATAGAAAAACTAAATTCTTGTACCTTGCATCTAACAAGCACAGAAACTTCCCACATAACACAAAGAAACAATGTAGAAAGAAAGGAGTAGTAGATGCTTACCGTGATGAGACACTCGTGCAATAATGCCAGTGATACGAGCTAGCTCTTTCAGGAACTTCACCTGCATCAATGGACTCACACACCTGAGAATGATGCTAAGCATCTCGTAATGGCTGAACAGAAAGAGTTGAATCTGAAAAGACACATAGCACATGATTTTAAATATGTATTCGGTCATTCAAGTTGATTTAGCCAAACAAGTATTTTTAATTTCACATTTTTAAATTAATTTCCCAGTCTTAATGTAATAGCATTTCTCAAGGGACCAAAAATGTTGAATCCCGAAAGTAGAAAATAACATATTATCAATAATATAATATTCCTAAGACCACAAAACAAAGATTTTAAAAGGAAACTTTCTTCCTGACAAATTCACTACTTGTCAATGCATTTATATTTACATTAAATTTACAAATATCCTGTGCAGATTGTCAACAAATTTTCAAAACCATCTCACATAGACTCATATGAAGAAGAGAGAGAGAGAAAAAAAAATACCTGGACACAACACGCCTGGTTATCAGGACCCAAGGATGTCAAAACGGCATTACAAAGGTCCAACGCTGGGAACAAGATTTGCTGGTAACGACTCCGAGCAGTAGGAACAAAGCTAAGGTCTGATACAACCAAACTGAAAGAGAACATTTTAAATAATAAATGTAGAAACAAAGAGTAAAGCAGCTATCCATTATCTATTAACACAAAAAAATTTATGTAAATTGATAGGCTAAGGAGTAATGAACCTTTACTTGATCTGTAAATATCATAAACTTTAAGGGATCTTGAAGAAAATTAATTTTGGAGAAACTTTTTTTGAATTTGAAAAGTTAGAGTCATAAATTTATGGATTCATTTCTTAGAAGCATTCTTTTTACTCACTTTGGTTTGAAATCTGGATGCTTATCAAATACAGACATGTTGGCAAGACATCCAAACGCACCCAACTCCAGAAGAAGCTCTGCCCCGGTGTGGGATGCAGCAACACGGCAAAGCATGGCCTGCACACATTCACAAATGGGTTTCCTTCAGCATACCAAAATACTAAACAGTGTAGATATGCTATGCCTAGATTTCGGATATTCAACTTCTAAAATCTTCTATTTTGAGCACTTAAAATAGGTACTTTAAAGACGCTGTATAATTTACTAGATATGACACATTAATTCAAATGAAAGTAACTTTATGGCATACATTTTATTTGCCTTGAAAACTATTTTATTGCAAACATGAGGAAGAAATTGTGTTTGGGTGTAAATAATGTTATCAGACATTTTGGGAAAATAATACTTGGCCATAAAGGCAAGAGAGTAACTCTGAGTATATTCTAAATATTCTCAAGGGCAACGAATGGTATATAACACAAAATAAACAATTTTCTTGCATATTATGTTTTGTGTTGCCAGTTTTGTGTAAAATCATAGTATTACATAGCAAGTTCTGAGAAACATGAAAGAAACAGTTATCACTATATGTACCTGAACATCTCAAACATTAGAAAACAGCCAGAATTGAAAATACTGTAACAGCCAAGACTATTTTGATAATCATTTTCCATCCAGAAAATATTTCTTCTCTAACAGTTGTGACTGCTGCTTATTTTAATGCTGGAATAATGGAGAGTGTATGAATTTTCTCCTCTTTTGATACTGGATGTGGTCAAGGAGATCACAGACTTCAACTTCAGCTTGGTTTGCTGCCAAGGAATGCTTTCTATAGTTCATGTCTTGAAAATGGAAGCTTCAAGGCCATTTGGCTCCTTGCTCTCTTCTTCGCCACTCACCCTGAGGCGTTGCTGCAGGAGGGGCCCACAGGAGAACGGTTGTCCCCAATGACAGTCTGTAAGGGCATTATCTCCAGCATTGGCACGGTTGGGAAAATTATAACACAAAGACGTGCCAAAGATTATGAGCACATAAACAAATACATGTAAAAGGTGGCATTTGAAACAGGGAAGCAATGCAAAAACTGTGTCATAAAGAAGCTATAAAAGCAATTGTTCACCGATGACAGTTATAGCAGATTCAATACTGATCCTGTTTCCCCATCTCCATTAAATTGGATTTAGAACACTTTAACATTATTTTACAACACTTTGCCAGACGACATTAAACAATTAACTTCAATAGAAAAAATTAAATCCTAAGTAAAATTGTTTCTGCTACATAACTGTTTTTATACAATTGGAGACTTTACTGAGCATCAAAAGGAAAGTAACATTAATTTTAACAGTCATACTTTAAGTATTATTTACTGTTTGGACTGTATAATTCTAAACAATTGATAACAAGTTTTGTACCATAGCATCTGGGACAATGTCTCCCATCTCAATCAGATTTTTCGTCCAGTTTCCCTGATCCTTTGAGCAAATGCTGAGATGGCCTGTTGTTTTGCTACAGAACATAAACGTAACTTCATGATATGTGCATGTCTTCTAGAATTCAGTGGGAAATATAGTTATTCAAATTATCGTTCTCTATGTTGTCGCAGCAAGAAATATTATTCCTAAATGAAGGACATGATGAGGGATAAGAGCCCAAATTTATAGCTGATTTACTCTTGAAAATACATTTTAAAACAGCGAAAATTTTGTTAACAATCCTGGCAAAAATGCTCATTTTCTTTCTGTATTCAAAATTCAGGTAGTATATGGCTTAGGGTAGGGATCACAGAATATAATGTGCACAGATATCACTTATCCCCTTAGGACATCACACAGTTTTAAACTTTTTTTTATAAGGTAAAAAAATAAAAATTAAATAATCAGTATCAAATGAGAAGTATTGACCAGTAGGTTATAGTCATACCCCATGAGATAAACTGGAATTCAGCGCCTGAAAGTATAGCATACAGAAAAGAACATCTGTTGGGAGGCAACACTCCGCTCACTTCGCACTACCTTGAAGCTTGCAATTTCGTGATGCTAACAGGGGTTTATTCTCTTCATTGAACAGGCCTTTTAAGACTTTTACAGCATGGATGGGCATTTTTAGGACCCTTGTGATTCCTTGATATCACTGAGTCATAAAATGTGTTCTTACTTAATTTTAAGCATCTACATCAAACAAATAAAACAGTTATTTGCCCTAAAATTCAAAGATGAATATTGCAACCCAAAAACATAGGTTCAGTATATAATTTTCCTAGATCTGATGTGATACGATATACAATTTAACTAGTAACAACTCATATAACAATTACCATTTTCGACTCGTACACATAAAGCGGGCTCAGCGTGTGAGGATTGACTCCAAGCATGGCTGTGAGTTTGTCATCAGACTCCAAAAGGCTATCCACAATGTGTCGAAGATAACCACGGGAACTCAGATGAGATATCCAGCTTGTGTGAGGATCAAACTCAATCAGCAAACCCAAGCATGAGAGTGCCAGCATCTAGAAGTAAAACACATATGTTATATTATTCACATTTAATTCGGGAGTGTCCACAATGGATCTGAGATCCAAGCTACAGCAATTTTATATTCCTGAATTATTGCGATGCATTAGGCGTCTGATATGTCATGAATTCCCTCATTGTACTTTTCTGAGAATGCCTGGCTTTCTATTTTTATCCTTTCCCTGAATAATTTCCCGTGAGCATGCTGAAACTTGACCGCTGCAATGCGCGATATCTGTCAGATACGTAGCGTGCACTGGCACCAGTGCATTGTGAGCTCCTGGCCTAAGTGATACATATCATGGCATCATTTTCAGCCGTGTCTATGACAAGTGCCTATTCACAAAATGTAATGATTTGTCTTATCAAGGACCTACTGTCACAACTTTTTCCCCAAGAGAGAGAAGATATGCAGGAGATGTCTGAAGGGAAATGAAAAAATGCAAACCTCGCAAAAAGGAAAAATGCTGAAGACTTCCCAAATACTTTTGTGAAAAATGTAAAATATACATTTATTTAGAACATGCCAAAAATCATTTGTGAAAATTGCATTAGATATTATTTAATAAGATAGTAAGAAGTTGAAGGATTTTTACATGTACTTCGTCAATTTTTACCTTTTTCATCATTAGCATTCAGACAAGGTTTCTGCAGTGTAGGATTCTGTAACAATTGCATAGGGGGACATGCACAAACTGAATACAATATGTATTTCAGTAAATAGAGCTTCAGATCATTCGTGTTCACAAAAAGTTGCAGCTATATCTGAGAGATGCTTTGTGGGCACTGGCGTGAGTCTACCTATTGCAGACACTCGCAGGTTAAGGAATGGTGGAATCATAACACTGTTTACACACAATATCAATGAGACTGCAGCACGTCACACATTGTGAAACAAAATTCAGAGGTTCAAATGTCAAAGATTGAATTATTCTTCATTTCAACTTCAATTCTTTTCAACTGTATCATATCAATAATAAGAGGATATACAAGAACTCTTGATATGTTATTGTGGTCCATTGTATTTCAGAAATAAGGACAGTTAAATATTCAGGAAATCTAACTATAACAGAATAATACCTTGCATACGTCATGACCGCCTGTGCAGTCATGGCACAGGACATCAATAAGTCCTTCCCCAAAGCCCATGATGATTTCCAAACACGCCTGTCGCCTCAAAGAGGTGTCTGCAGGAGCAGCTCGTATTTCTGATGCATCAAGGCGACTGACAAACGTGGAGTTGCCTAAACCTGACTGGTATGCCAAGGACTGCTCCTCACGGCGCCGTTGGTATGGATCACGGCAAGTCATTCGCACAAACATCAGTAATGCACCATACAGATTACTGCGTAGCTTCTGGGATGCCACACCTGCAATCCAAATCCCGCAATGACAAATACACAAAAGAGCAAAAATGTTTCACATTTAACTTTAAATAAGTAGAACATAAGGGAAAGAAACAACCTCCTTTCTCATATTATCTTAGGGGCATCAAATACCACACAACTGAAAACATTAATGTTATGATTCATGGTCTAACTATATTTCATGGCTACATACTTTTCCACTTACAAAACACAATCTTTATAACCTAACACCTGCACTTAGGTTTTCAACACAGTGGAATAAAGATATTAATCTAGTAAATATATTCAAATACTTGAAATTTTGAAAAGATCTACTTGCTGCAAAGGTATTATAAGAAAATTTCTGTAGCCCTCATATATACCTGAATTAATAATCCATTCAAGAATATTAGAGAGAACAATATCAAAAATTCCAGGTCGGCCGGGTACAGCAAGATTTGAAGCAATGGGAGCACTTAGACTAGATGTCCCAGAAATTGCTGAATTTGCCAAAACTGTAGCTAACTCTTGTTCCTGACATGCAACAAGGCAGTGGTGTAACGCAACTGACAGAAGAAGAATCACACCAGATGACAATGCTGCCAAATTTGGTATAACTTGATGAGATAACACCTGTAAATGAAAATAATATTTTATTTATTTATTTATTTATTAACATATGTAAAGACTTATGTCCCATATACACTTGACACACATAAACATAATGTGCATGAGAGTACAGTTTTATTACATTTCTTTCATTAATATTTTCTAAATTGAGGTGGTGTGCCAGATTAATCTGACGTTAGATACACTTCAATATATTCTTATTATTAAATTTCTACAATAAATCCATTAAATTTCTATTTCTTTCTATTCTAATTTCTACACATAATTTAAAACATTGAAAAGCTATTATATTGATCCTCTGTGCTATGGAAAGTTGATGGGCTTGTACAATTTATAACAAACTATTAACACAAAGCCTGAAAGTGTGCTAATATTGGATACAGTGCAAAAACAGGAGTTTATAATATAAACATGATGAATTATTTATTAATGAATCTATAATTTGAACACTTCTTAATCATGATTCACATTTCGAACTGTTATTGTACAAAATGGTTGTCGCAAACGTTTGTAGTAGTTTGGGTTTGGCCCAATAATTGCAGTATTATGAATTTCAACCAATAACAAAACAACTTATTTCCCATAACAGTTACAAAAACTGTAAAGAATAACAGTTTATCTGTTAAGAGTTCATCCCTATGTGGAACCTGCAACACACATTTTCATAATGCGTTCTAGATCTTAAAAACCAGTTTTAATTGTACCATATGGTATACAAGAAATGTTTTTTTATGCCATAATTTTCAAAATAAACTCTTTTGGGTCCCCCTATAATGTTTTTGGAGGGGACCTCCAAGTTGCAGCAGAGATTGTCACAAATATTTGAAGTCTGGTTTTAGTAAGAAACAATTTCCATTTTTTAAATAATGATTTAGTTTATATAATTACACAAATTGTAAATCTTACCTTCTTCAACAAGACATGAAGACAATCCACAAGCAAACCCAGTCGCACGTCTTCTGGAAGCACTCGTCGTGGACAAACACAAAACAGAATTTCTGTAACTTGTCGCCAAGCATCCATGTAGCAAATGGTGGCATAGCAACGAGCTCGTTGGCTGTTCTGCTGAATGGTAAACTTGAGCACTTTCTGTTCAGAAAAGAAACAAAACAATCTCTCTAAATGTTGCCTGAATGCCTGGTTTGAGAACTAAGACAAAAAAGTGCAATGGATGAGAAAACATGATCCCAAAAATTGCAATACAAATGTCTTCTATCCAAACATTGTCAGCAACTTGGACACGAGCTATGCTTCAGCTCAGTCATAGCAGTCTTATAGGTTATAAGTAGACCTCGGATTTTAGGACAAATGCCTATTTAGTTTCTTTCAGAGATTGTGGAAAATAATTGCATATGCTTACAAAATCATGAAAAAATGAACGTACTGAAAGCATCTAATAGAGTCTAAAATGTCCTACATGGTGGTTGATGCCTATTTTCTTTTCCTTTCTTTTTTTTCTTTCTTTCTTCCTCCTCCTAAATCTGGCTAAAACAAGTCATTTTGATTTATTATCATATCTTAATTACTCATTTCTTTAAATTTGTTTTACCAAAACAAAATACTTTCCCAAATTTCCCGATTCGTGAATATTCCCTTATTGAATTCCCAATCGACTACACACCCAAATCTCTCATCCAACATATGAAATATAAGGAGCCCAGGAAGTGAAAATAAAGATAACGTTTCACTCTCATCCCCAACCAGCATGCACTTTTTAGGCAATTGCATCCATTCCCGGAGCAGTTGTGCTGTTGATAAATTGAGAATGAAAAGTGTGAAAGAATGAATGAAATGAAAGTGAATAAAATACCATATATACTCGAATATAACCCACATTTTTTTTTTCAAAAATCGCCAGCTGAAAATTGGGATGAGGGTAATATTCATGTCAAGGTCGATACTATGAACTTGAAACATGTTGCATGTGGTCACAGGGCGGTGTGGGTTCGTAGAAAGCGTTCATTGAAGTGCAATATATGTTTACCAGTCACCCATTGGCAGTAGTGGCTTCTCAAGTTCTCACAGGAGGTCTTTCACCGTGAAAGAAAAACTACGTGTGACAGATGAAGCATAAGAAATCAGTGACCGCTCAGCTGGAACAAAGTATGGTGTAGATGAGAGTTGTACTCCTGAGTGGTGTAGAAACAAAACACATCTTGGACAAACTAGTGTTAATCGCTGGGCCTTTCAAGGACAGACAGTGAAATTTCTCAAAATTCAGATCAATATGTGTAATTACCTTGAGGAAAAAAAGACAGTTTGGTTGTGCCATTTCGAGTGAGATGTGCCAAGTGAAAGCACTGGCTATCACAAAGGAACTTTGAATCACGGGATTCAAGGCTAGCTGCAGGTACCTTGTGTATGCTTTTAAGTGCAGAGGATTAACCTTCCGCAGGAAAACCAACATTATCCAATGGTTACCTAGCGATTTTGGAGAAAAGGTAATCAATTTCCCCAAGTATGTGATTAGACTGTGAAATTCGAATTCCTATTCAGTGTCGCAAACTGGCAATGCCAATCAGACCCTAGTATATTTTTGAGATGCCATTGCAGTGTTAACAAAAAGAGAGAATCGAGTGTCACGGTGAGAAGAGGAGGCTGTGAAAAGCTAAGATGTACAGTAACACTCTGAGTTGCTGCAGACTGGCAGAAGTTGTCTCCCTATATAATTTTTATGCAGAAAACCATCCCAAGAATTGATATTCCTGGCATTATTGTAAAGACATTACTGAAAAATGTTGGACGGACAACAACCTTGTGCAGGACTGGGTTAAGAGTTTGGTGATGTCACCCTGGAGCACTTTTAAACCTGCCCAACCTGTTGGTATTGGACAGTGTCCATGGCCACACCACAGAGGAAGTAAGGAATTTGTTAACTAGAGGGAAAACTGACTTTGTAATCATCCCGGGAGGTCCAACGTCTGTTCTGCAGCCGCTGGATGTGTTCATTAACTGTCCATTCACGGTTGCAGTTAAGTAACATTATACGAGGTGGATGGCAGAGGCAAACCACAAGTACACCCTAACCGGAAAGATCAAGCGGCCAGACGTTTCACAATTCTGTTGATGGATCAGAAGTTCTTGGGACGTGATTGAGCTTTCTCTGGTGGAGAAGAGCTTTAAGAAGTGTGGCATAAGCACTTTTTCTATCAAGATTTTGCTGTTCTTTTTCATGAAAAACACAAATTTAATTAGTTTTCTTTAATTGCGGGTGCAGCTTGGTTAAACCATGTAATATTAATGGAACTTTTTTTTTTCCCCCAATTGAGAAATGAAAAGTTTTTTCGAGATCCCTTTCCGTACAATTAGGGTGGGGGTAATATTCAAGGGCAGAGTATATTCAAGTATATACGGTAATATGCTTGGAGTCACTCTCATAAATATAAAAACTCTTGAATTTCCTGAAAAATAAAAAAAATGCCTAATTTAATCCTTTGTGATCAGTTTTAGAAGCTTTTGATTTTTTAATAGTGCCTAATTTCATGATTTTGTTACCTATTTTAGGTGCCTAAATCATAACTTTTTTATGACCTAATTTCCATGTCTAAGTTACAAGATGCCATTTTGTTGACATATTGATACTGTCATTCTGCATGTCTAACAGTTGTGACTCGATTTCTTCGTGTGACGCACGATAAGGTCTAAGAGCCAAAATCCTTTTTTAGATTGCGAGGAATAACAACCCATTGGGACGTGAACAAGTGACAGCACATGGGAATATTAGCTCTGTTTCATCAGTCACTCACTCGTCTACCTCTCCCCTTTGAAAATCCCCTTGCCATCTCGATGCTCATGTGGGTATCCCTCACATTCCTCAAAATCCCTCCTTTTGACTGTCAGAGATGAAGATCTACTTATCTTTGCACTCACCTCTATCTCAGCCAGCACCAGGGAGCGCTGGGCAGCAGACGTGCTGCTCTGAATGACAGCCAGTTCCTCCAGCATCATTTTGTGAAGCTTCTTCACATCCACCAACTGGGTAGATTGTCCTCTCGTTCCACTCACCTCACACTTGGCACTTAACTGCAACGCAGCACAACACACATACAAATATGCATCAACTACATGAAACTAGGTAGAATCAGTTAATAACCAGAAACTATCTACCTTAAGAATATTGGTGTAACCAATGTATTTATTTATGTTCTGTCCGCCCTGCCTCATAACAATACCTTACATAAAGTGTTCACAGAATGGTTCACAAAGGTCATGTAATGAAATTTGAGCAACTTTTTGGGGTCGTGACCCCCTTCTATCTTTTTCTCTCTTCTCAAAAAGGTTTGTGCAAAATATGAGAGCAATTGCTCAAGTTCAAAAGTTGTGGAATTAATGTATACTGTATTTACTCAAATATGAGATTTTTGTGGAAAAATCTCATTTGATATAAGGGTGGTCTTATCATTGCAAATTAAGTACAGCTTGTTAAGCTTTCTGTTTTTACATTGTTTTTCAATGTCACAAACCTCATAAATGTTGATCTAACAATAAGCTGCAAAGATGATTAAAATAGCATATGTCTCTACTCTATAATACAGCATTACTTAATTACTATAAAATCATATTAGTGGATGTATTTTAGCAACCACTTCATATTCATTGCGAATTTGCTGGACAATTCAGGCCAATAATTTTTGATCAGCTGGTAAAGAAAGAATCTCAAACAAATGTGTGGGTAATGTGAAATATGATGTGAAAATGAATAACATTTTTTTTTTTTTTTTTGAGATTTTGCTGCATAATGAGCTGATTGACAATGCTGCATGGACTTCCAGTTGAATGCCTGGTGAGTACGAATCGGCATTTTGCAAGAGATGGAAATGAAAAAAAATTGACATTGATAGAAGTATGCATTCTACAACCTCACAAAAGGATGATAAAAAAACATCTTTTAAGCTAAATCTTCACAAACAAGAAATACAGGAATGAACGAGTTCTCAACTTTTTTCGCATGAAAATTAAATAATGTTAATTTTAAGTATATTCAATTACACAAAGTGAAAGAAATGTTAAAGAATCAAAGGCCACAAACAGAAGTGTGACAGCATGGAAATCGTGTAACACAGACGGGAACGTTCTTTGGTGGCATCAAATGAAAGACAAAAGCAAATTCAACCCCCATACTTTCAGGCAGGTCTAAAAAGTCTGAGAATGGTGCCTTATGAGATGACTAAAAAAAAAGAATCACGATACAGTGAAACTTTGATTTTACGATTCCCAATTTTACGTTTTCCCGGAACTTGCGTCATAAATGAATAGTTCTGGCATCCATATAAGTAATCCATAATTTTCCTTGAATTCACAATTTTGTGATTTCCTTGACTTTGCGTCTGACTTTTGAAGTCGTACTGTGTATTAAAACTCTGATATTAAGAATTTTGCACGGCAAAACTTTTAATTTAGACAGACATTCTGAAAGAAAATGCGGCAATGACGATGTCAGTTTTGGTAAGGGTGGTGGGAATATATATAAATATTATGTGTTTGGCTACTTACAAATCAGAGTATATCTTAGTGAATATTCTGACTTTGTTGGTTGAGTAATTTTCCAGGACTAAGCCTACGTATTTCATTTAGAGTGTGTTTGTTGAGTTAGTTATTTTACATTTTCCTCAATTTTACACTTTTTTTGACCGGTCCCTAGAGTGGTGTAAAATAGGGGTTTCACTGTGTATGTCAAGATTAACAAAGTAGTGTCACCAAGCATGTTACGCTTAATTTAAGGAAAAAGAAAATAGTATTGGTTTAAATTTTCCAAAAATTTTCAACATAATAAATTGATTTTACATACTCAAAAAATATCTTGAAGAGAATCTCTTTAGAAAACCTATATTTAAAACGGTGAAAATGATTTTCTTTTTAACAATGATTAAGTATCAAATGAATAATTTCTAATATATTAATTAACACTGCAGAAAAATCGAACAAGCATTATTAATTTTTTTACATTTTTTTCTCTTTCACCTGGATGTATACGAATAATGAACACTAATACAAGAATTATGAAATCATTTCCTTAGAATTGTCAACTCATTTCGTACACAACATTCTTACAAATGTCTGTTCATTAATCATCTACTTGTAACTTAACAAGAAGAGGAAGATTACATAAAATAATCTTGTTTACAAGATGACTAAACATCACAAGTACAAAGAAGATACCAATGCATGATAATTTATTACTCAAAATCCATCTGTGTATGTAAAGATTATTAGTAACTTTGTGAAAGCAAGTAGCAGCATTGCTCTAATTTCTTAAATTCTGAATTTGCATGCAACAATACCTCTGCAAGTTGTTTGGGGACAAAGAACTCCCACTCTGGCTGAGGAATGGAAGCAACATGAAAATCCAACTGGTTGAGTAAAGCCAAAAGGACTCTTAACTTTTTGGCCTTCGTAGGATCTGTAAGTAACCAAGAAATCAATAATTGTATTATGTTTGAAACGTATAACATACACCATAGTGCACTTTGAAAAATTCATTCCTCACAAATAAAGATAAACTTAAAGGTGAAACTATAATTTATCTCATCAGCACACAACACTGTGTTTTTTTACAGAAATACTTTTTAAATTGTCTAACAATAGTAATTATATTCACAGATAGGTATATTTACATTACAAGTAATCATTATAACTGATCATCTGTGTCATCTTATTGTCCTAAAATAATTTTAACCTACCAAAATTTCGTTTTCGAGACAAAAAGCGACTTAAGTTTTCTTCTTTATCTTCTGGAAACGTTTCACGATTTTCTGGATCCTCAAGAATATCTCCTTGCTCACGAGTCAACAAATTCACAAGGTTTGCCAAACTGGACATCTGATCATTGCGCGCAGTAGCTTTCAGCTCCACTGCAACTACTTTCAGCAGCCACGACATTTGCACAAGATCTGACGCTGCAAAATACAAAATCACTGTAACAGTTCATGGATAAAATGCGAGTAAAATCATGAATAATCACCATTTGATTTTGCAAAAACACAATGACACTTCCCTGTAAGCCAAATAAACGACAATGTCCTTTTTTCATCCTGCATATCCACAAACAGATATTGCTCGATATCAAATGTAGTTCTGTTACTTTTACTTTACTTTATTTCATGGACAATAATGTCCAATTTTACAATAGAAAAATATAATTAAATGGCAATTTCAATGACCTGTAATAATCCATGAGAATTCTATGCGAATACATGTACCACTTTTGGGATTGCACATCAATAAAAAGGGACAATTGCAGGACCTATAAAATTATCTTCAACCATATTTTTTTCTCTAACCTCAAGTAAATAAAGTTTCACAGATAATTGAAAATAATTGATTTACACTTTCTGGAATTCAAATATTAGTGAGAAAGACTTACTCTGATTGTCACTTTGGAAAGGCAAATGAGCCAGATGGCGACACAAGAAGTCTCCACATGAACGCAAAAATCGCAGAACAGGGCCCGAAGTCTTGACATCCGAACACAGAAGATAAAGCATGCAGTAACAACTCTCCAGCAGCTGGCCCCTGGGAAGGGCGGCATAGGGTTTCAGTCGGTCGCCCAGAGACTTATCCAGAATGGAGAGCAGGGAATGGAGGCAAGTGCGGGGGAAACCAAGAACACCTGTAAATGGGGAATATAACATTTAAAACAAATTAACCAGTACATCAATCAAGAAAGCAAATAACGTATCAACAAACTTCCATTCATCAACATATCCAAGTGGACTAAAAGTAATGTACCTGGCTGCTGGAATACTGTTCGGTTGACTTTTTTCAAATCAAAACCGAAAAGGTAATGACTAACGTTGGGAGCAGAATAATGCAGACACTGTTGTAACAGTTTAAATATTGCTTCCTTTGTGCTGCTCTGTACAGACCCTGCCTCTGACTCCTCCTAGAAAAATATAAAATATAATTAATATATTATACAAAACAGGTGATATAAATAAAAATATTATTTGTGCAACTCTTGCCTACTACAGGCTAAAAGGTCGGAATCATCTTTGTTCGGTGGACAGAGGTAGGAATATTCCATCACAATTAATACAAATAGAATAAAATGAGAATAAAACTATGTATTTTATTATAATTATTATTATTATTATTATTATTATTATTATTATTATTACAATTATCTATTTGTAGAGATTCAGAGTTCTAATAATCAGAATAGTGCTAGTTGTAAAGTATAACTAATAAATAAAAATAACCCTGAATCACATCGGAAGTTTTATATAACATTTCAGTATCTGCATGCCCTTTGGTCTTTCTTTTGACTCATTACTTTTAACCAGTTGATGTTCCTACAAACTGGTTTATGTATTCTTTAATGAAGCTGTTAGAAATACATTTTATTTCCTTGGATTATCATACAAGTAATAATATGAAAATCATAGTGTTACATAGTTTCTTGGAGAATCTGCACACCTTGCATGAGCAACTGTGTAATTTATCATAGATAAAACAAGTACACTGGAATTTATACAAGAAAATCCAAAGTCAAGTGATATTTACTAAGATCAATTCACAAATGAAATTTCATAAAAGAAGATGAATGAGAAAAAAGAGAGGTGGAAGAAGAAAAGGAGGGGAAGAGAGAAGATGTGAGAAAAAAAGAGAAGAGAGGGAATAGAAAGAGAAGAAAAAGAATTTGGTTGTCTAAAGTTCGGGTATTTTAATACCCTGCATGCGTTAACACATCACTTCTGGTTGTATGAGCTTAGTGTTAATAGGTAATAATAAATTACACAATTACACACATTATACTATAAATCAACCCAAGCACATTTACAAACAGATTCCAAAATTTTAAAAATTGATTCATGTAATTCTGCGACACATTTACAAATTACCCACTCTTCTCAAAACAACAACAACAACAATATCAAAAACAAAGAAGTACTTGAAATATTACCTCTTCGTCTTCATCAGCCTCCAAACATTCTACAAATCCATGTCTGATTTCCATAGTCAGATCTGGAGATGAGGTAAACAGACTAAGTAAATGAGTCTGTGCAGAGGGAGTCCATGAAACAGCCAGCAGAATTTGCACAGCTGCCAAGGCATGACTTGGCAAGGACCCTGCGTACGTCACATATCTGAAATTATGCACAAAACCTTAACACACATACTTTTCCAGAGACTTTTTAGCAACAAATAAAATAAAAAATATGAGCCAAAACCACATTTATCCCAATATTTGAATGAGTAAGTATTAAATACACTCCAGCATGAATTAAACTCACTATCACTTTAGTGTAGTGTACATGAAATATCAAAAATATTTCAAAATGTAAAATTGCATAATTCACAAGAAAAATGGTCATGTCCCCATTAACTCTATTCATTATTCAGAGAGACACTTGAAGTGGTAGTCAAAACAGAAAATTTACCATCATACTTATATCAGGTATGATATTCGATACACATATTGAGTAAGTAATGAATAAATTACTCCGGTCTTTAAGCTTCATCACCAAAATGTCTGGAGATTCAATCATTAAGTTATATTTCTCATAATTGAGACCAATACTATCATATGCATCACCAGTTTTCACCACTTTATTAAAACAAAATTTAAAAAATCAAAAAAATTCAAACCAAATTTTTTAGTTATGTAGCATGGAAATTACATCTACTGTTCCAAACACAAATTTCTGTTATAATGGGTACGAATTTTGTTGAATCAAACAGACAACTAAATGATGTTAGTATATAATCAATAGCATAATCAAATAGAATATATTCGTTTATTAAATAAAATATTGTGGAAATATTTTATATTCCATTTGTAGGAACACATTCATAATTCCATTCACCCTGGAGAACAATGTGTCTGTTTGTCAATGAAATGGATGATGAAAATGAAAATGATTAAGATGGAATGGATGACGAAATGAAAACGATTATGATCATGGGTATGATTATATATGATGATGTTATTGTTATATATGATTATTACGAGTATTTGTATCATGGGCAACTGTCTGTAAAAAATATGACAAAGAAATTGTTTTTTCAAAAACCAAGACATTTCCATAGCTCTCTACTTATAACTTTTAGTCTCTTTCCTATTTCCACTTATAAAAACATTCAAATAAATAGATTGCAGAATCCGGATTAGAACTGGAATTGATTTAATAGAAGTATCAATTCAATATTTAATATTTACTGATGTTCAATACCTTTTTTCCACATGAAATCAGTTTCAGAACCTTATTATGAATTTTTCATAAAATATCAATATTGTAAATAATTACAACATGATTACATCTAAAGTTTACTCCATTCGAATGAAACGTGCATGCAGAACCTAGGTTAGGAACGGAAGCCTTCAAATTTGGGAGAAGTGAAAGAAGCAGTGTACAGGTGGTGGGAGGAAACAAGCCTAGTATACTGCTTCAGTGACATCTCGCATCCACATGGCATGCTGATGCACAGAGGAAAATCTCTGACGTTCAGTATAACCCCCCGCGAAAACACGTGAAAGAAAAGTGACATTTCAGAACGGCATTCCGCTTTGAACGTTTCAGAAATATCTTGCATCAACTTACTTGGCAATATTGAGCAGGTGATCTGGCTTGCTGGAGCGTGGGTTGACATCCAGCAACAGCCGGCGCAGCCCTGTGAGGAGAAGGGAGTTGCCCGAGCTGGCAAGCAACTCGAAGAAGCGACCCTGCAGAGCCAGGGCATGCTGCAACAGCAGCAGGCAGTTGAGCATACTGCCCTCCAGCGCAGCCTGCCCCGGCACCTGCGTGCAGTTGTCCAGCAGGTGCACGCCTTCGTCCACTAGGTGCAGCACCTGCACACAAACAATGGACTTTATTTATGAACACAAGGTGTAACACCTGCATGCACGCTCACAAAACACACTTTCTGTGAGTTTATTCATGAAGAAGTGTAGCACCCGCATATGTACACCACAGACACACACATAAGTCCCAAATGCTTCAGTTGACGATGCATAATGTCAAAAAGAAAATAAGAACACATCAAATATGCATAGCTTGCAAGAAAATTCAAAGAGTATGAGTTTCTTTGGAAAAACAGGAGCACCTTATTCTATCAACATTTCATCTTTCTCTGCCCAGGTCCTCTATCAATGCAAAAAAAAGGCAAGTTGGTGGGAGATGCCATAGAATAAGTCTATGCAAAAAGCCATATGATCGGCAGCCTGTGTGTGTTAGATTATCATTCTCAAAGAATGCCAATCATCACTGATACTGAATGTTGGATGATGCCTTGTTGCAAGCTGGAGCAAAAATTATGTTGCAGTAAGACGTCAGGAAATAACCAATGCATATGGAGAGGGCAACCTGCCACTCAAAATTTTAGCACACCAATATGCTTTTGTAGTACAGCTATAATAGTTCTGTAAATGCAAAAATCTCCTCCATCCTTCCTGATAAATTAATTTAACTATTATTTCTTGAGTAGACGCATTTCATACATCATTTACTTCATTATAATTGTTAAAAAAAACAACAAAATTACAAAACGTTGTTCTTGCACCTTTCTATCTCCTGCTTATAAACCATTATACAACTTTCCTGTAACATTTGACAATGAAATCAGAGCACTTTCTTTTACTGAAATTTCCAACACAGGTATTCATGTGGTGATAAATATTTTAAGAAAATGTAACCCTACATTCTGACATTTGCAACCAAAAAACTTGACACAATATGAAAAATATCATTGAAATAGAGTACTTGTACTTACAAGCCGCAACAGTTCAGTCTTGGAGTTGAGATTGACCATGATGTGGTAGCCTGGCACGGGATTCACCTGCGCTGTACCTCCACTCTGCAACTCCACACGCTGAGCTGTGAAGTCCATTATGTCAGGGTTGTATTGTGCAAGGAACTTCTTCAAGAGCTTCAAACACTTATGGGCCACATCCCACTGGAAGCAAAAAACAATAAGTCAATCCACTCAACGAATGACTTCCTCCACGAAAGTTTGCTGCAGGATTTTCATCAAGTGCAGCAGAGGTGAACATCCACATTATTAGTAACTCTAACCAGGTATTCATTTATTTTTACATAGTTTTGAAATAGTCTCTACGCCCCAGTTTCCTGGAATTATGAGAGATTAATAACTTTTATCTGTGATAAAGAAGAGCAGTGGTCACAAAAAGCTTTGGGTGGAAAATGTTGAGGTGCTATAATTAATTTTTCAAAGGGTTTCAATTTCAAAGCATAAAGTAGAGTAGAGTCAACTTGATATCTGAAGCTAGTGAGTTTGATGATTAGTTGGATTTGTTTTATTACTGATACAAGTCTTCTGTAGATCATAGAGGCTAGAGTTCAAAGTTTTGTACTAAAATGCAGAACAGTTGAAGTTATGAAAAATCATGAGATTTGGGAAATTGGAAGCTAATTCAGTTTCCTCCACCAGTTTGGTTCTGATCTCTTGTGATGTACACAAGAGGGGAGGAGGAATAATCACACTGAATAGAAAAGTTATTGAACAGAGGGGGGGGAAGAAAAAAAAGAAGAAAAAGAAAGAAACGAAAGAATGAGTGAAGGAAAGAAAAGGTAGAAAAGGGAGGAAAGAAAGAAATGGTAGGAAAGAAAAGGTAAAAAAGCAAAAGTAGAAGAGAGGAAGGAAAGAAATGGTGGGACAAAAGATAGAAAAAGAAGGAAAGACATGGTAGGAAAGAAAAAGTAGAAAAGCAAAGAAAGAAATGCATTCCTCGCTTTGCAATTCTTGTAGGGTTAGCTCAAGTTATTTCTCTTGTAAAAGGATCAAAGGTTTGAGATTTCCATAAGCTCAAAGCACAGTTGTAAGGAACATTACTTCTCCACTATAACTAATTATTATTTTTAAAATCATTCTACTCACTGGAGAATAGACATTTGTATATTGCAACGCTATTCTGTGAATGAAACAAGAAAAAACACACATACTTACCCATCAAGTGAATCTCAGTGTTCTGACCACAAATAATGAATAATTGAAACGTAGTAAATAATGCAGGCAGGTAAATAAAGGACAGCCATACCTTCTCTTCAGCGTTCTTGTAACTTCGAGTGTTAAAGCGCAGGAATACAGAATTCACAATGAAGTTGAGATACGGGTCAAAGCCAGGTGACCTGGCTTCAACCCCAAGCAGGCGGGGCACTGGCACGTCAGTTAGCACATTTAGCAGATGCAGCAGCGCCCTCGTAAGAGGAAATTCCTCATTCCGAGACTCAATTTCCTCAAGTTCAGTCTGCAATAAGGAACACAATCTTAATATATAAAAATATATTATATACACGGGAGGTTTGCCTGGTGAGGAAAAAAAAAAGGGTTTGCCAGATGGCGCTTATGAGATCAGTGGAGCAAGCTGTGTGGGAGGAATGGGACAGACAATCAGAGCATGTGAGGATGCTTTATTCACAACTGTGATAAATAAGAACATGAGAAATGATAGGTAATTAGCTAAATTGTAGTGAGAAGAACAATATTTTGCTAATTACACAAGATTAATTACTACACAAGCACAACCATTTTCACAATCACTAAAGGATATAATTTTGGGAACTTCAAAGAAAGATTTAGGACATGATATAAGTTAACAAATGAAATTAGATAAAAACTGTATTGTATTTCTTCAGAGAAATTCCCCACAACACATACTGTAAACATAAGTTTGCAAAACATTAAAATTTTACTATAACATCTAGTTATGACTACTTGGGAACACTCTTACACACATTTGCCAACCTAAACCAACTGGCAAACATTTTTAGTAAAAAATTGTGGGAATGTTAAATTGATATGTTCTAGCTTAGAACCAAGAATATAATACCATCTTTACCTGAATATACAACAAAGATTTTTCCACAATATCATTCCAAAAATAAGGGGTTGTTTTAAATTCTATTTATGAAAGTATTATATATAAACTACACTTTATTATAAATAAAGTGTAGTTGGTTAGCATTTATATTTCCATGCCTAAAAGGAACTCAAATAATGATGTAAAAATAAGCTGCAAAGGAGATATATATTATATGTATCTATTAGTACCTTCGCAGATGTATTGTTGGCATTCACCCTGAATTTGTCAGGTGATTTCAACCAATATTTTTGATTGGGCTGGAGAAACACAATCTCAAATGAATGGCACTGAAGTAAGGGAAACTGAATAAAATTCATTACCAAGATTTTGTTATATGATGAGCTGACCAACGTGGTCACGCGGACTCATGATTCAACCTCCTGCAAGTGCGAGTCTCTGTTTTGCGAGATGGAAATGAAAAATAGGAGTATATTCAGCCACAAGAGACAGAATGATAAAAAAATATTTTCTTAGCATTATCTACCTCAATGTCCAACAAATCCAACATTCCCATTTTCAAGTTGAGTAAAATGTTTTGATTTGTAATTCAATAGGACCACCTATAAATCAATTCAGCATAGCTCATATAAGCACAATTGCAGAATAGCTTGATTTATTGCCTAGAAGGCTAAGAAAACAATTTCAAATTCTTTTTCAATTGCCTAAGACATAGAAGCATAAAACAGAGCCTGCACTGAGCATAGCACACATCGCTCCACACGTGCAGATAGAAACCATCTGTGTGTAGAGAACATCGCTCTGCGTTAAAGGGTTAACACATATTGTGTTTGTGTGTGTGTGAAAAGGTTATTTCCAAGGGATTTGCATACTCAACAAGGTGATGAAATAATTGAACATGGTGACAATCAAAACAGTTTTAGCTCAAGAAAGTACAAACTGTCTTACCTGCACCCCTCGCGGTTGGTAACTGCTTGTGCTGGGCACAGTGCTCAGAATCTGGGAGGCCTCTAGGCTGTACCACAAAGCGGTGGCAGGGCCAGCAGACTTGGCCAGAGCGGCCAGTGTCAGCAAAAGCTCTGCTTTGAGCGGAATGGGGACAGCACAGGCCACCAGGCCCAACAAGATGTTCATGGGGGCCCATTGGGGGCTGTCACTCAGCGCCACGCGAGACACAGGGTCATGCTCTGAAAGGAACACCAACACGTGGTTCACATAGAAAATCATCTCTCTCAACGAAACTGCAGATAAGAACAAGAAGATTAAGGCAAGCCTCTCGAAAGCAGCAGGCACAGACCACACCACAAAAATCAAACTTACGGGTGCACTGTACTTCAGGCATTCAGCAACGCTAAGCCTCACAAATTTTCCACTGGAATGGACAGAGCAGTTCTACTTGACATTTTTAACATCGTAAACACTTCAACAATTTATGCAAAGTGTGTATAGCAGCTAAATGACATTTTAAAACCATGTACAGTAAAACTTTACTTACACGTTTTTTCAGGGGACTGAAGGGAAAAACACGAACAAGTGAGAAAAACGTATAACTGAAATTGATTATTATGAGCTAAATAAGAACTAAATATTTTTGCACTATCGTTTTACCAGTTATTTAGCAGTATCTACTCTTTTTTCGTTGCCACTCTCCCTAACAACTTTTAAAAATTTTATTTTATCCGATATTGAAAGGGATTGCCTTTTCCTACCACTCTTTTGCGGTGGAACGGACACGCAATGGGGACTTTACTGATGACCTTGTGCGGCTCAAGTTTCAAAGCGGAAACGAAGGCCGTGTACTGCATGGGCTACAACTGGCGGCGGCAATCCGCAGCAGGTTGCTTCGGTTTCAAGCTTGATGTTACTCCTATGTTGTTTCTATACGCATTTTAGACTTCACAATTTTGCAAACTAAATCTTACTCCTATGGTTACCTCACCAATTGGGCATACTCACCAGCTACTGCTCGCACCACTCCTAAAACAGCCTGCAAGCCGTGGATCTCTTGTGGCAAGATACCTCTTGGAAAGCTCCGAGGTTGGTACACAGTATCAGTTGTAGGAGGGAGTTCCTGACGAAGATTACTGTAATACCTGCAAAAATTAAAATAAAATCAATACACATTGTGTTTTCTTTTCACTAGAAAATAATTGGGTAGTGTAAACAAAAACTTAGTATTTACTTCAAGTCTGAAAGAAACAGTAAAAGCATTTTCTACAAAGCAAAAGAATTTACTTAACATGGTATGAATAACCTTCTACTTTTAGAAAGGAAATTCTGAGAAAATAAGAAAACACTTGGAGAATGCTGGGAAATCAGTACATAATTATCTCAACTTAATGATGTGTGAAGTGAGGGATGTAGTGTGCAATTTTGTCCTCCATGGGAAAAATGAATTTCTCTAATGAAACTGCTCGGAAAGTCACCGCCTTTTTGCAAACTCAGTTTGTTGGAATTATTGACAATCACAATTAAGCATCAAACAAGTCGAGTATGAAGGTCGGAAAGGAAACTACATACTCAAGTCTTGTTTCCCATATATTCATCGGTATTAAGAATAGCCAAGCAAAAAGAACAAATTCATACTAACTTTTCAAGAGACTTGAAGAAATGTGTCCAGGAGACTGTGCCATTGCCATTCTGTTTGAGGAAGTTGAAGGCATTTCGCGCAGCTCTGGGAGAAGAGGCAAGGCTGCGCAACATCTTCATGTATGGGACAAACACGGCTGGTGGCAAAATATCTCCACCTAGGCGGATGAACTTGAAGAGTGCTACCTAAAATCAAAGAAATCACTAGATACAGACAGCATGATCTCATCTCCCCCAAAAGTATTTCTTATTGTCAACAATCAAGTTACGTAATTCTAAGAAAAAAATTGTAATATTGGGATTATGCAGTTGAAGCACATTCAAAATTCAGACTTTCAATTGACCAAAAAAACTTCACTCATATATTCTCTAGTCATTTAACTTCATTGACATAAAGAGAAAAATTATGTACTTAAAAATGAAAATCAGTATTACAAAAAAAAAAGAACGTAATACCCAAGTGATTATACAATTAATGTCCTAATGGACAGAATGAAAATATCATGACATTCACACTATTAAGAAAATTATCATATTTAGAGAACTGTAAGCTTAATAGAACAAAAGAATTGCAATTTCACTGGTACTGTAATAGTTACTGTGATCTTGAAAGAAGAAGTAAGTCACACATATCAATATTTGTTACTTGATTAAAATTTATTGATAATTTGATGGATGCCAGAAATTGTGTAATACAGGGATCTGTAAGATAAGTTCTTGTTTGTCTTTTTTCTTTTCTTTTTGTACTTGTTTGCAAAGAGAATGGTGTTCTGTCTGCTTAATGAAGTAAATATAGTTCACTATAGTTTCACTCACCTGACGCGGAGGTGTACGATAGAGGAAACGCTCGCTTGTAAGAGTCTCTGTGGGGCACCAGAACTGCAATGACAACTCCAGCTTCAAAGGATCTTTCTCATACAACTGGGCCACAGACAGCAGGAGGTGCTCAAAGTGGTGAGGAAGGGCTTGCGGAGGCTCCAATCCCTCCTGCGCAAAATACACATCATCAGGAAATTAAAACCCATTCACATGAAGTAAATTCAATTGAAATTGTGATGTCATCATTATCTAATAGAAAGGCATAATAAAGAAAAGAACTTCCACTATACTCATTGTGAAGTTACCCCAAAAGGTTAATATTTTGATTCTTCAAAAAACTTGCAGAATTCTATTTCTGCGTTTAAAGATAATAAAAATCATAATAATATATTAAAAATTAAAAAATCTCTACCATAAGAGTTATTTAAGGAATGTTTTAAGAAAAATTGGAATCTACTGATACACTGGTGAACAAAATTTTGCAGAAAATAACTTCAATTGATTTTGTAGAAAGTTCACACAGGGATCTTTATTGTAACTTGCAACCCATGTAAGGGATCACCAGCTCTTGTTATGGTAATTTGGCAACCCAAACAACAGCAAAGGAGCATTAAAGGAAAAAGTTTTACCTGCATGTAAGTTTGAATCGTTCGAGCAGACTCATCAGACCTACTCTTCATTTCTTTCACTTTCATAGGCATATACACTATGAAGTCAGTGATGAGGGTGTGGATACGACGGAGATAAAACTCCTGAAATTATTAATTTAATGAGTGCAAACAATTTATTACGGCAAAAGAAAATTGTAACAAAATTGCAAATAATTACAGGAGGAATAAAGTCAAACCTCAGTGTAAATGAGCTGATTTTGAAGAAGTGATCGATGCATGAAGTCAAACACGTTCAGTTCATTGGCAGAATCCACCAGCAGTTCATCTTCATCAGTAATATCTATAACAAATGATTTCTGCTTTTCACTGCACTATCACTGAGTATTATTAGAGTACCCAAGAACCCCCCTTGAGGGATTGGGTCTAGTTGATTTTACAGTCAGTCCTCGGCAGCCACCAAAAGAGAAAAACTTTTAAAACATCCTAAATCAGTCCTTGTTCAGGCAATTACTATGGTATTGCATACAAATTATCCACATGAAAGAAAATAATCTATATTATTGTTATTGTTATTATTATTATTTCTAATGCATGCAAAAATTGAAAGATAACAGCTGTATGAGAGGTATCTGGGAATTATTTTAGATTCCCAAGAACTCAAGGAAAAGGCAAAAACATCCATATCACTAATTTCTAATGTGCAAAGAAAGTGAGAAAAAGAAGCAGCACCAGCAAATAAGATTGTGTTACTAAACCTGTTCTCATATTGTGGGTACCAGCCGCATTCTCATACTCAGTGTGTCACCGCTTACAAGACAGATCACGTCATGTGACTGCAAGATTCAAATGAAGAGGACACTTGCCATTCAATATTTGCTATTTACTAGTTGCTTTACGGGACAGCAACTTTTTTTAAACATTTGGTACCTAGAGAAATTTTGTACTGTTTATCTGTGTCTACACTACGTTCTGGCAGTATTTGAGAAGACTGTCTTTTTTAAAATATTTATTAAAATGTTTTACAAGAGTATTTTATTTGTTGCTTTTAAGGGAGCTACTTTTTGGAAAACCATTATGCATGGTTTTGGTAAGCACCATTTTGATTGACCAAGCTTCATGATTGACTACATTACAACGTAAGAACAGGGGGAAAATGAAAACATTGATCCTCCCACCAATGAGCAACCACATGTAAGCATATTACCCACGCAACTTTTGTTGAATGATGACCTTGCTTCCCCCTCCCTAGAGTAATAAACAGTTGAAGGCAAAAGCTTGCAGCGAGCACTGTTGTCAACATTCCAAACACATCTTCATTGGCGCATAATAAAATCTATTTACTGTGTACCATGTCATATTTTCTAAACAATTCATATTTTTCAAATACCATTTCATATTTTCTAAACAATATCTAAAGAAACGGCCAAAACTGATCCAGATCCATCGCATACCTCGAAGTCCTGAGAAAGTTAGAATGCAAATTTTAGAAAGTTGCAAAGGCATGACTGATATTCCAGAGATAGGCATTGCTTCATAAAATCTAGTGGCTGATGTCATAACAAATACCCTCACTTTAACCACATTTCTCCAAGTTATCATTCAAGAAACGTTGTGTGATTAATACCCAGCCCCACACTACCCAAAAGCTAATTTTTTTTTCAGCAAATGTACTCACTAAGAGAATGGAGGGTGGTTGGAGCATTGCGCAGTGTGGCAAGAGCCAATGCCCATGTGAGGTAAGCAAGGCCCTGCAACCCTGGTGTCTCCCAGGTCTTCTCCGTGGGCTGGAATTCCTTCATGAGCGAGGGCATGAAGTCCTGCTCTGCCAGCAGAGGCAGTGACTTCACAACATCTGCAAGCACCAAAGACCAACTCCCAGTGCTCACATTTTTAAAATTATTTACAGCAAACTGATTGGTACTTACTGCAGTCCTTCACTTTCCTTTTTCACTTTGTTCGCAGAGATTTTCATGGGTGAAAATAAGGATACATACAGTGTCTCTCATAACAAATGTTACAAACTTCTAAGGCAATAGTGACCTTTTTTTTGCCTCTGAACATAGTGGGAAATTTCATACAAACAAGTTACAAATGTGAAATTTCCTCTGTCTTTATGCCAACTCCTTATGAGCAGACATTCAGCAGGTCACACAGAGAAGGTGTCAGGTACCTGCCCAATATCTGTGCACTCAGGGTTTCCTAAGAACCGTTGGCAAATGTCACGTGCTTGTAACTCCCTTACATTCAAAACCTCATTACCTTTGGCAAAATCATTTTCAACCCCTCTACATGCCCTAGCAGTTTGTAACATTTATTCTTAGGCATCTGTATGTATCCTTATTTTCAGCCATGAAAAGCTCCATCTACATAGTGGAAAGGAAAAGGAAGGACTGCAAACCTAAAAAGTTTGAAACATTTATTCAGTCACACTTAGTAATAAATATAAGTAGTACATAGGGATTTCATATAACTATTGATAAGGAAAGATCACACAATGTCTGAACCACTGGTTCTTACTGAAGTTAATTTCTGTGGGTGAAGCATTCCATTTCCTAACAATGCTGTTTAATGAACAGATTTGTGTAGGAATTCTGTTCTCATCTGGTGCACTAATGCTTTTTTAAGGTTTACATCACTTATTCTAATTTAATGTTCACAGTACAAACCCTAAATGAAAAGGATTTGTACATATACTTACAAAACACGTAATTTCTCAAACTGTATAACCCATCAATTCATAAACTGAAATTCGAAAACATTTGCACATATTTTGACACATATAACTACATAACAAGCTTTACAGGAAACATTTAATATTACGACATTTTAGATTTACTATTTTTTAAGTGGAAACAAATTGTGTATTATTGAAAAAATTACATCATCTTTTCGTCTAAAGCAGAAGTCAGGTTTAAAAACCAAAAACACCCCCCCCCCCACACCATGTCTGAAACTGAAAAGGATTCGAATTGTAATATTTCCAGGCAATTTTTATTTGGTCAGCTTATACTCCTTATATAGTCATATATTAAATCTTATAAATCATCACAAAAAAAAGGTTCACTCTTCTATTTCCTTGAAAATCCCATTTACTACATACTTTAAACAAATACATTTTAACTAAAAATTTCTATCTGAGTTTTAGGAAACTGTATTATTTAACATTAACTCTTATTTGTTTCCTCTATGGTATTCACAGGTGGAATCTCTGGTATTTGCACCCCTTAAGCATTTAGTTACCTTCACCATCTTCTTTAGTATGCAGAACACTGAGGTCCAAAGCATAGAGCAGGGCCATCTGAGTCGTAACACTGATGTTGTCCATGTTTCCCAAAGCATCTTCTTCCATTTTCAAAGACTTGAGATAATTTATTAACCTGTTCGATCAAGATCACGTAAAGTTTTCAAAAGAGAGAGAAAAAAAACATTTTAATTCACACCTAATGCAGAATCCTTAGCTAAACTGTCGCATACCAATACCATTCCAATATCCAGAGGACCTCAACAGTGAATCCCAGAATAAATTGTGATACAACTGGAGAAAGTTTTCATCTATAACAATACATGTATTTAGCAATATAGTATATTTTCTCCATGTTTGTGTTAAAAAAATATTTTCAGTTTTGCAGGTACGGAAAGGACATATATGTTCCGCATACATTCCATACTTACTTCTCCGTAAGGGCATGTTGGCGACGCCCTATTTTTAAAGAATTAACATTCAGTATGATACTTTGAGAGCACAACAGTTTTCTACATTGACCAATATTAAAATAAGATTTCAAAATGTTTATGGGCAGGCTTGGCTGTACGATAAAAACAATTTCTTCGAAAAGTCCAGTAAGATTTGAATAATAACAGTCCTAAATGATGGTACATAATTCCTTACCTAAACAAAGATAAAGGAAAAACTATGTTGGGTCTGATGTGGACTCTCCCTCCTATTGGTATGCGACTATTAAGAGTTGAAAATACTCAAATTTTATTTTTGTATGTTGAACTTACTTGAACGTAGGTGTTTTTGGCAGACCACATTGGGCCGCCCAGCAATAAATGATATCTGCAAGTCCCTGTCGAATACTCTGATACAAATCAACAACTTGTCTGTGGTGGCGTGGCCCACCTATCGCACGATTTTGGTGCAACAAGTCAATTTCTTTAGTCAAATCCAATGTTTCAAGCAGACCTATAGTGAATGCACCAATCATTAACACACACATACATTAATTGTGAAGCTTGATAGAGATATCAATATACTAGTATGACCGAAAACATTCTCAAATAATTTTCAATACAAACATCAAATATGGTTTCATGCAGAAAAATACCTCAATGTGGCTCTTACCAATGATTCGAGACAGTACTGCTTGATCCATAAGATCTTTAGTGAACCATGTGATATAGCGCACTAGATCTTCTGAGGCATTAACAACCCACGATATACCTTTGCGTGCTTGTACAAGGGCTTTGAGAGCATAAACAAGAGATTTGCGACCATCGTAGTAGAGGAGGACTGCCACTAATCCTCTTGGTAGGCCTGGGTGATGTGGCATTTGCTGCTGAGCTGCAAACGAAATGCACTTTCTCACCAACTCCCATAATTAGCCAATTATCAATCAAGTAAAAATACTGATTGTTCAAAAGAAAGAAAAATAATTTAATTCTCTAATGAATTAAAAAAGATTAACAGACATAGGAGAAGTTCATTTCAAATTCACATATATTACAACAGGTCAATTTGTTTTTGCAGTCTTGACCACAATCTCTTTTAAACTTTAAAAATAGGTTTCATTGGAGTATTCACGCAAAATTTGGACATTTCATCCAAACTTTCTCACATGCGTTTACACGTTGGTAATGAACACAATAATGTATGTCAAGCAAGAGTCTTGAGAATTAACCTTCTTTGCCTCTACCATTTCCTCATGGGAAAAATTTCCTTAATTTCTCTCATGAACACAATCTTATTCGATTTTATAAATAATATAATTAATTCAACTCTATTTACATAATAAATTACTATTACTGCACACAAATATTCTTACTGATTTACTCTCTCAATGTTTCATAAGTTCTTTACACTTAAACCTGTTAATCACCAACATTCAAAATATCATGAATTTCTAGTTAATTAATAAAATTCTAGAATGGGAGAATCACTCAAATCAGCTCAATATAGCAACAAGAGCAGCACACTACTTGTGATGTTTTGTGATTCACATTATCACAATACTCATATCATTGAATATTATTAACTGCACCTTAGATTGGTTCAACTTGATGTGTAGAAAATATAAAATACTACTTTTCTAATCTAATGTTAAAAAAATTACTTTCAAAATACAAAGCTTCATGGACATGATCAGAGGAAAAGTTTTGCCTTGTCAATGAACAAGATGATATTTGATTGCATTATCACGGACAATCCATGATCTCCATAATACATATAATTCAACAAGCATAAAGGGATTTATCAGAGATCTGCAAAAAGATAGAGTGAAGCTAAAGGGGAGGAATTAAAAATTTAATGAATTGGGGAATAAACTGAAAACTTAATGTTTTATGTAGTGAAATACCAGTCACAATGACAATTTAATGATTATGTTTCTCAGGAACATGACTTTTCAGATACTATTTCATGAAACAAATATTGTAACTTATTGTGTCAATTAGGTGTGATACCATAATTTATAATACAAACAAGTGCTTCATTGCTTTATTATAATATTACACACAAACAGCTGTTCCTTTGGTTTCAATTACTTGATTTCGTGAAACTTAAACAATCAGTGACACAAGCAAACAATTTACATTTTAAAAATATCAAGCTTGACAGCTGATATTAACTAGGCCAAATCATTAATTGTTTCAACAAATTCAGCAACTACATCTTTCTCACCTGTGCACAGCAAATCAAATGCCATGTACTCATTCAATTCATACATGTCAGATATAATCATAGTTTCATCAACTAATTCTTTCGTGAGTAGCTGATGCCTGAGACCAGGTAATGGTGTACCTTCTGCCAGAGCTTTCTTTATTTCTTCACGTTGCTGGGCATTTTTTGCCTAAAAAAATATGCAAGTATTACAATGCTCATTAACAAAAGCCAAATGTACAATCAAACTCTTATTAGAATGCTTACTGGATTCTTCAGAAGAGTAATAAAATTTTGTTTGTGGTTACGCAGCATTTCTTCCACTGTCTTCAGCACACCATGAACAGGTTTTGACACCACCTCTTCTATAAACGTTTGCAGATCCTTAAAAGGAGTCCACATATCCATTTTTGTTTCTGCAAGAGCATTGAAAATAAATCACTACCATATAAAAGGTTGTTGTTAATGGGAAGTTGGTTAAGTAAATAAAAACTGATCATTCGCTAATGTCTCAGAATGTATTAATCCAGCATCAGGGTTAATCATTCAGAATAACATCACATTTACTAAGACAAAAAAGTCACAGTAAATGTTTCCTGAATGATTGACCACAGGGATAGAACAATAGTCTGAATTACCCTAATGAAAGTGGTCGTTAAATAGGGTATATATCTTATAACATCCAATGAATAAGTTAAACTGCATCTCCATGAATTCACAAAAACATAACCTCAAAAAATTACTTGCTGGATTCACCACCACTACTTTCTGATATTTTCAATACGTACGTAATAATCTCAAATAAAATATCATTAAAACTCTGTCGCGATATAAATTGCAATTTTCTTCCCAACCTCTAAGTTACCGTTGCATATACAAAAGCAGCACGTTCATTCACATGATTTGAAATTTCAACTGGCGTAACCTGACCAGTGACACGATGTCTATAAGCCTCTGTGCTGCAGTTTATTACAAAATCTTCACATAATTGTATGAACTCGCCGTAAGTCAATGAAATAATACCTACCTTGTGCCATCTTCATTCTCAAGCCGGTGACCACGGCCACACGTTTATACCGAATACTTGTGTTTAACTTGAAGTTTTATTCCATTGGAAATAAAAACACATCATACAAGAAAGCAATTTATTGTTTACAAGTGAAATACACTATACAGAATTCACATACAAAGAAATGAACGTAATTCACTAAAATATCACCAAATCAACATCTTTCACAATAAAATCCCGCTTCTTGCCCACCTAAGAGAAAACAATATTCGCCCAGACATGCTGTATTGCAGTGCTGCCCTCTAGCGGAGAAAAGTTTACTACACAATCTGGCCGCTAGAGAGCAGATCTGTCGAAGCGCTGATGCCAGCTTAGGGTGGTTCTATTCTTTGGAAAGACTTTAAATAGATATGTCGTTTTCGGCTTGGGAACGTTCTATTTTAAATCGACTTCTCTAATATGATTAAAGGATCGTGTACAGGCAGGCGGTTAGGTGGTGAAGGTTTTAATGTATATTAGTTGGCGTTTGCAACAAATTTCGAGAAACTGGGTCTAAAACAAAAATGCCAACTAGATGTTCATAAGGAATGTCATTGGGCTCGTTCTCAATAAAGAAAATTTGTCATTTCAAGACAAGAGCCCTTTAATCTCGTCTCACAACCACCAAGCAGTTGATGTTAGTACCAGTACATATTCACACCACTTTAATTTACAGCTTGCGTACAAGAAAGCCTTATGACTAAAAAAATTGTCTTCGTAGCAACAGGCTTTGAATAGCATCAGCAGCACCGAACATGTTGAAATACGTGGCAGGTAACACTATCCTACATTGACTCCTGCCATTTCAAGAAGTAGGCCTAAGTTTGACAGAAATGCAAGTCATACTTCAAACAATGGAAAATACAGTCCACAAATTATTTGCTCAAAAAGCTGTTTGGTTCTTTTTCATAATACCTGAATTAAACAATCATCCATGAATGGAAGCTTGTAAGGTTAATAGGTAATCACAAAATCATGAAACTGAATGAGGAACTAAATACTTCATTCATTCAAAACAAACACATCCCTATTCATTAGAAATAAATTTAATACGTACTCATTAGGTGACATAAAAAAAACTCCTACAGAAATGTATTCAATACAAAATTTTTAATATTCAAGTGTACGTTTAATTATAGCTTTGCACAGTTGCATACCACCTTACAATATTAAAAATTAAGTGACATTTTGATTGACCCAATACACTGACAAGAATCAAATTGCTTATGAACAGATACTTTACAGGCATGCCAACCACTATTTTTGTAATTCAAAATCCTCTACCCCCCTCCCAGAAAAAATTCACTTAATCTTAATTCATGGTTTGTGTTTTCCTCCTTTTTATCACTCAATAATACGATACAGTTTAATGAAAAAATTCTTTTGCATTACAAGAGAACAACGTTGCCTGGGAGCCAACGAGACTAGACTGATGCCCACAGATTCGCAGGCCCCCATTGGGCAAAGTGACCTCACAGATACAGTCCAGTCCAACAGGGAGCAATGTTTTACTGTCTGTCTGTGGCACGTAGTTTCTCTTCAACTGCCTCTTGGGATGCTTCAGATAAATCCGTAGCCTGAAACAAAGAAATTTACTATGAATACCTCCTATATGTTCTTAAAGTAAAAAACATTTAAACACATTTAGATTTCAAGAAACATCCATAAATAGAATAAATTTTCAATTATCAAAAAATACATTAGGATTTTGAACTGTAAAAATGTCACCTAAATCATCCAAGGTCTACCAATGCAGCCTTTTTAAGGTTCTTTTGAATTTTATGAACTAGAATAATTTCGTTTTATTGACAAAAACTTCATACTTTTAATTTGATACTCAGTTAATTCCAAAAATGAAAGTTTTGAAATTTAGCATTTGTTTCCAAAAATTTTTAAAAGCCAATCTTCTTAGAACAGTTCAAAAGAACATCATTAACAATGATTTAAACTGCCATACACCATGTTTCAAATCAATACTAACCAAAGGAAACTAATCAAAATGTCAGAAAATTTATTAACTGTTAAAACATTCATTAAACTTCTCAAATTCTAAACTTTGGGAATGTTAAGAATGTAGGTGTCCGAAGCAATTGGAGAAGTGGTAAAGGATAGTTTGAATACACAAAGATGTAGAATTTTATACAATATATTTTAAACTTCATACCTGAATGTACTTTTGAACACCCACAAGAGATTTCTTGAGAGCATCAAAGCTGGAGGAGTACAACATCTTCTTCTTAACCTTAGCGGTGTCTGGGCACCAGGACATCAGGAACAGTTTCTGTTTCTTGGATGCCTGCACAGATATTGAGGGTTCCATGAGACATGGTTTTGGGTAAGACTTGTCAACATTTCTTCAACACAAATATTTGAAGAGCACATACCTCAGAAGTACCCTGACACTGGTGCGTGTACTCGAAATCAAACAGTCCATATCGGCACTCACCAGTGCCTCCCTTCTGCAAGTCTTCTAGGAATTGGTCATACTGAGCATTGCGTTCCCCTGCAACATTAAAAAAGATGTTGACATTTTTTTCTTTGAACTATGCAATGAAATCTGGAATTATTTTTTCAGACCACAGGCCAAAATTCTTATGTTCCAACAAATTAGAAATCTACAGCACTGGAACATACCTACGACTTCGACATCTATCTGCTTCTCATCCCGTATATAAAAAACTACATAACGGTGCTTCTTGTCCTTCTTTATCTCTTCATATGTTGTTTTACAGACATCTGAGACTGTAACACCGGATGCCTGCAGGACAGGAAAAAAATATTAATTGATCAATCGAAAAAACAACAATAAAAATGAATTCAGTCTCATTATATTCATTGCAATGTTAATGTTTCACACACGTGCCTATGTTAAAAAAACTCAAGTTTTCGTGCTTCAATAATTTGTTAACGAAAGACCGACAATCAAACCACTAACCTCTTTCTATTAACTAAAAATTGTAAATGCATTGTTTGCACTTCGGGTTTCGTTAAGTATGCACGACATGCAAATTTACTAAGTAATGAAATTATTTCCATTTCATAGTGCATCTTTAAGGGCCAGGCCTTTCCCCCCTACCATCTTCTCCCGCGAAACGCAAACCGCCCCGGACTTCCCATTAAAATGTGTCGAAAGCCGCTGGAAATAGACTCGACTTCCCTCCCCCACCCCAACCACGAGGGATCCGGCGACCTGTCGAACCCTGGTCTGCGGCAAACGGGGCGGGCGGGTATTGATTGAGGTGCACCTCATCCCGCTGCAGGTACCAGCCGACCCGTCCCCACGTCCGCCCGTTCGTCCACCGCGCGAACAGGGGGCGGGGGAGGGCGGAAAGGCTCGGCTGCGCTCCGCGTGCAGAGGGTGCGCCGGCGCCCCCGCCCTGCCCCGCTCACCCTCCGCCCGAGCCCCACGGCATTACCAAATATGGTCAACTTCTCTCTTCGGCCTCCCCCACCACTGCGGCAGCGGCGGCGCCCGCTCTCGCCACCCTCGCTCTCCCCCTCCCCCTCCCGCGCCGTTTGCGCCACACGGCCCCTTCGGCGCGGCGCATTCGCTGCCTTAATAGGAGAAAGTGGCATCTAGCCCCCACCCACCCACCCCCCGGAGCCGGCGGGGGAGGGGAACGGCCACCCCTCGACCGAGATCGTGTTTCCAATGAATGACGGCAGCCAGCGGATTTTTCGGCCGGTCGCGGTGCGGTGGGGCTCCCGTTTTCGGTCATGCTCGCGGCCCTCCCCCCTCCAACCGCCATTCTAGGTCTCCCATCTGCGCGTTCACAGCGACAGACAGGCGTCGCCCAAGTGGACGCGTTTACGGTTTACGACATATCGCGCAATATTTCCGAGGCGGCGGCACCCTGCAACTGCACACGCGCGCATCGCGATACCTACCATTTTGACCCGAGCAGAGAGAATGCGCTGCTCGCCTATCCATTGGCGTCGCTTTATAGACACGCTGACGAACAAGCCCACTTCAGGAAACGATAAGCGTTCTGGGAATAGCCACCAAGATACACGACAAATCCTTTTATGGACGTCGATGTTGGAAAGGGACCGTTACGAACAATAGTACTCTAGATTTCGGGTCGCCGAAAGCGAGACCGCGGAACTCTACTGCTCCGAATTCTCGGTCCGCCGTCGTCGCCCGTCATTCTCTCAGCCTTTCTCGTATCGTCCGCCCTCCACGCGATACGAAGCGGTGGGCGAGGCGACGGGGGCGCGGGGGCGGCGATAACGTATCTGCCGCGACAGGTCCTTTTCTTGCGCTTCTTCCGAGCGCCGACGTGGCGTCGGCGACACCTCGGGCTCTCGCCTTCTGACCAACATTTTCAGCGCGGACAATAGCGCGGTGCTGCGTCACGGGCATGAGTCAGTCAACCCAAGAGCGCGCGAGCGAGCGCGGTTGCCACGCCGCGCCGGTCGGCCGGCAGGCGAGCGAGCGAGCGAGCGAGCGCCGGGGACGGCGGCGGCGGCGAGGCGAGGTGAGGCGCGGGAAATCGACGAGGGGTGCGAGCGCGCCCCCCGAGGGTGCCGCGGCGTCGGGGGCGCGGCGCCGCGCCACAATCGATAGTTGGCGCTCGAGGGCAGTGACTCACCGCCGGCACCGCACGGAGCCCGTTGCGATTAACATGCTCCGGCAAACCCGCGCCCGCTGCGCCACACGTACCCACTGTACGCAAGGGTACTTCCAATAAAACGGATACGGACCGAGAACTGCGCTTCTTTCGACTGACAAAATATACCACTCCATCACCCACATTCCCGCATTGACTAAAGTTTATACAAATGTTTTAGTACATTGCGAATTGGATGGCCTACGCGGGAGGTCAGTTTCTCGTCCACGTGCCAAATTCTTGAGGTCTTATTTATCTCATTAGCGTCTTTACGATCATTCCGATATTGATAAACTTGAACGAATTGTTTGGAGCACGGTTGGCGATACATTCAATCCGATATTCCACTAAAAGCAATCTAGTAATTACTCAGAATATTACACTAAATGCGTCGCGAAAACTTCTAGGAAATTACGACTCAACCATGCGATCAACTTTCATCATTTTTGGCATCGTTTTTTGTAACACGACACTACACTTCCAGGTCAAATGGAAGGTTTCCGCTGACTTCTCTTTACTTTTTCTTCAAAACGCTTGGTATCGCCTAACTTCTGTAATTTGAGAGACTGCATTTTACTTTCTTCACTATGTTGGCACTGACCCCATGATTTACGTCAACTTACGACTGTCTTCAAACAAGGGCGCGCCAAGCACGAAGAGCAAGGAAGGTGGAATGCCGCATTACGTCATTGACAAGTTCGATTACGCTGACGAACGCCAGTCGGAAGGTCTGGCTTACGTACGATCGTCGTCAATAACTGTAGTTGCTAAGTTCAGAAGAACATCAATTTTCCGTATTACGCGCTGTCAAAAGGACCCATTCACAAATCCACCATTTCCTCGTGCGGGGCGATGTCTATAATTAGCCTCCTTCCGGAAAATATCGAGCACACGCCCCCCGAATGAGTAACGACGATCCGTCGCCTTTCTGGGAGTGGAATTCTTCAGAAACGCGTTCCATGACTTGCAACTATCTCCGCCGTGAATCATTCGCCGCGTGCAGGCTCGCGAATGTCGGTCTGGCGCTCCGCCGCGTTGCATCATTATCCACACCTGCCTGCACACGGGTGCACCTGGACCCAACGGCGCATCGCCCGGGGACGGGGCGCCGCCGGGCGGGCCGGCCTTATACAGAAATCGAACCCGGGGCGGGCGACGGACTCGCGCCAGCCCCGCTCGCTCTCCGCTTACGCCACCGCCCCGCTCCAGCAGAAACGGTGACGTCTATTTTAATCTGCCCCTCCCCCCCACGTCGCGCGCTGCTCTGAACAGGGCCCACACGAGCGCGTGCAAACAAAAACAACTTTAAATTAAATATTTCATAACTTATGAATTCCACAGACTATACATCACTACAAACTAATAAAATAATTTAAATAATATTTAAGAAATTGAAGTTAAAAAGATCGGGCCGATTATTTTTATCACAAACTTTTCGAAAGCTACAGTTCGTGCTTCTATAGGATATTTTAGACTTTTTCTTACAGAAACCTGTAAGCATATATATGTCAAAAATAATTTTCTTAAAAATAAATAAAATTCATTGAAATACAAGAACACCGGAAAACGGCTTACGAAAATCAATTCCCGTTACGAATTGAATATATTTCCGTAGAGATCAACGACCTTTGACCCTTCAAAAACGGTAACCGCTCCCAGTTTACAACCGAGAGGAAAATGGTCCCAAATACAAATTGCAGTAACTTATATTGTTAGAATTCAACATGTATAGACCGTATAAAACGCTAGTAAGTTTACGTAGCAGACTTCGCGTCCTTCGCCCCCATAACAGCTGCGCAGGGGCCGGCGCGTCTATATGGGTTACGGCTGCCGTATAAGGCATGCGAGCGACCGGCCGGCCGGCAAGCGGCGGCGGGGCACTGCACACCTACCGCAACGGGGCCTGCAATGGCATGCCGTGCCCCCACCCTCGCCCAACACTGCAGGCGAAACAGTCTCCCGACGACAACTCCCTTCCCCGAGGGATGCAGCTGGCACGACAAAAAGTATTCAAGTAACACGTGGAACACGCGAGATTCGAACGCAGGGTTACGGTGCGCAATTACGAAGTTCACGCAACGAAAAACCGTTCACTATTCAGGCGGTCCACGGCATGTAACGCTTGTGCTTTCTACTGACAATGCAACGCTGGTCATGTGTGACGGTGTTTCTGGGTTAACAACCGTTCCAATCTGGCTCAAACACGCCAGAGTGAGGCAGTCGTGGAACTTCCATACGTTAAATTGGTGCGAGGAAAAATGTGCGGAGTTATTTTGGAGGTCGTAAACATCTAAATTAAATATAACTGACGTGCTGCTTGCACGCCCTTTACATCCATCCACGCGACATTTTCTTCACTACGAATTCCCCAAGCGATTAAGGCCGGATTCATCGGAGCCTTTACGGCACTGAAAAAAAACATTGAATTCCTAACAACTTTTGCGAGATTGAAGCCTGCAAATATGAATTGTTCCCAGAATTTCACATCATATACACATATTAACCACCTCGATACAAACGGCACCCTTTAAATATGAAACTAAGTCCTGACTTTGAAGGCCCCAAAACCCTTCCAACTACATACAACTCTCACACTAGCCTCCTCAACCGAATTCGTCCATTTCCTTTGCCGCCCGGCGGTTCCTTCTTGCAATTACTTGGCGGCAACAGATGTGGAGCATCTGAAGCCAATTCCACCTGCGGTGCGGCCGGCGAGATTTCCCCGCCCTCCTCTCCCTGACGCGGGCGAGGTGAATGCGCCCGCCCGCCAGACGGGCGCGGCGCGGCGCGGCGTCTCGACAGTGACCTTGTGCAATCGATTTCCCCGCCCCTCCCCGACTTCATGGGGGTTTCCACGGGGCAGGGGCGCCGGCCAGGCCGGTGGGCATCGACCCGCGACACCTATGTCCCGCTGCCACTCGCTACGTTTTCTACCCCGGCCCTCGTTGGCTCTGCGCTTGCACGCTGCACCTGGCACGCGGCCTGCGCAGCCTACAACGCCACGGTCCCCTTTCCGTTAACTTGCTTTGCATACACAATTCAATTCAGACGATTAAAAAATCTACAACGATGAGTCTGAAGAGTTTTACAATAGTAAATCTCGTTCGACGTACCCCGAGTCCCAAGAAAAAAAATATGCTAAGTTTGCTTTTGCCTGTCATCTATTGGAAAACAAGTGTAGAAATGTAGAAATTCGTGTCACGTTTTCGCCTCACTGAGTACGCTAACACAAAGTTTAATTTATAAATTTAGTTTTTGGTAATGTATTAACAAAAACTATTACCTAGTAAATAAATGAATATAGTACTACGGATAAAGCTACAAATTAAATTATTAAGTTCAACTGGGTTACCAAATATTTTCTTTCCCTAAACATCGCGTAACAATTCCCTAAAGTAACAGCTTAAAAACAAGACGTTTTTCATATTTTCGGAAATATAATGTTTTCTTACTAGGGCAACAGGGCCCCTTTGTAAATTCCAGGGAGCCAAGACCTCATTGCCCCTCCCCCTCCCCACCCTGCGCAATCCCATGACCTTGCGTGATCTACGGCGTTCACTACAAGTTCGAAACTAGCACGGTTGAGAATGTGAATGCATTGTATTGCCCAGCCCAGAGGCATTCATCGTGTGGTGTATTGAGATATACACTCCGTTACTGAACGAAATGTTCATTTCATAAAGGACGCAAACACCCCACTGTTTGATAATTATACATTTTTCATTTTCCCCGCCCACTCCTCCCATTCTTTAGCCTCCTCTTGGGGCACAAAAAATGCTCTACGCTCGAAATAGGATTCGCATAATGTCAAATATTTTTTGCTACTTTTTCTAACGCATTCCTTTTAGTATACTAGTTAGTGAAGATTCAGCAACCACAGAGAAACTTCATAGACTATCTTTCCTACAACAAGCACTTCTTTTACACCGTCATCCACCTCGAAGGGCGAAAGGTCTAATCTGAAGGTTCTCACACTCAGAATCTTTGAGGTCCCGTAGGAAAGCATGTCGGCAGAACTAAATTATTCCAATAAAATCAGAAGCTAAGGCCTGCCCGTCTATCCATCTGACAGCACCGCAAGGGGGCGCAAACCTCATCGAAAGGAAGGCCTGACCGCATCCGGTGTAATTTCCCCTTCGGCCTACTCACGAGTTCCACTCGAAATCAACGCGGCTCTAACACGTACGTAAAAACCTTTTTTTAAAATTTCGATTTGCAACGGTGACACGGCCACAAACGAAGCGTGTAAATTTCAGTTATTCGCGAAACTACGAATATCTGGCAGATTTGTTCTAGAGACACCTGCACAACGAAGCAACATTTTCTTATGCACGAACCTGGAGCAAAATCCGTAGTTTGCTTGTACAATACAGGAAATAAATTTCAGGGAGGACTATTTGGAAGTCTGTGAAATACTCTCAACAGTTGCAACGCTCCGCGAACACCTGCGAAGGCACTCACTTAGCACTAGGCCCCGAATCAAGCCGCAATTGGGCGCGAACATGGAACGGGCGTGCCTAGGCAAACACGGCCGGCGGGCCGGGCCGGGCCGGGCCGGGCAGGCCATCGCACTCGACGCCAGGATTAAGCAGCGGGGGGAGAGGCAGGGTGCTATTCAGAGCCCCCTCCCGTTCAAAGGGCAGGGCGCGCCCCGCGCTCAGGGCCATTGCAAGCTGCGGCCGCCGCCCCGCACAACCCACATTACCTTCCAAAGCTTCACGTCTACTTCGATGGCTAAACTTGTCAAACTAGGGGCAATTCAATGAATTCAATTCAGACGATTAAAAAAAAATCTACAAAGACGAGTCTCAAGGGTTTTACACGAATAAATCTATTTCGACGTACCCCGAGTCTCAAGAAAAATTGCTAATCGTAAACTTTGCCTTTGCTTGTCATCTATTGGAGCACAAGTGTAGAAATGTAGAAATTCGTGTCACGACACGTTTTCGCCTCACTGAGTACGCCAACACTAATTTTAATTTATAAATTTAGTTTTTGGTAATTTATTAACTAACAAAAATCTGATTTGGTTCTTAGTGCAAATGTATCTGAAGGTCGCCTTGCCATAAACAAACATTAGTAACTTCACTGTGTGTACACATTATCAGAGCCTTTCCTAGAAGAGGCAGTTCCTCGAAGTTTCCTCACGAATATTTTGTAAATGCGTCCGTTGCTTTCTGCGGCTACACGTCATCAGGAAATCCTTCCTAATGCTATCACCCACTTCAGATAGCATTGGGCCCTGAATCCAAATTTGCTTTACAATTTAAAGATAATTGAACAGTTACGAAATGCCAAACTGCAATGGAATTCTCAGACTAATCATGTACCCTGTCAAACGCCAAGCCGATTTTCTACAGAAGTCCAAGAGGTAGAGTGGTTTTCAATACGTTATCGATCATGAAAATGATCACTTTCTCTTTTAAAGAAGTTTATAAATAAAAATATGGTACCCCATTACAAATGTCAGAATTGTGAACGTCGTGAACAAGCCACATTAGTATCCGATTAACAAGGGATACAAAACATCGTACTAATACCATTTGCGGAAAAACATGAAGTTTTACACAGGTTCCAAATATTTCCCAGGTCTCTGCTGGCTCTAAATATCCCAATTTTGTCGTTCTGTTCCTCCATTCATTGCGAGAGCGAGCTACACGCGCGCTCTGGCGTGCGTAGTGGGGGGGGGGGGGCGAAGACCCACGCAAGGACTAGTCCCCCGGAAGAGGCACTGCCCACCCGCACAGCACCCAGCCAACAAACCACACAGCACACATTCGGCGTCACAAAGCCCAAAACAAAAAACCAAAACACTCACATTCAAACGCATGCCACACAGAAAGAAAAAAAAAACAGCCAGGAAGGAGTAGGACTTTTAGAGAGGCACGCTCCTTTACAAAAGCGTAAACAAGATGTTGCTTCCATTTGTCCACATGACCATTTCAAGCGTGTTCGTTTGGACGCGCGTTGGGTCGCGATGCCGTTCAAGACTTCACACATTGACACCTTCCAGAGGGCTGGCGCGAGGTCAAGGAACTGGGGATTCCGGGAGCATCGGGGCGAATCCCGCCGCGGCCTTGCTCCTCGGGAGCAACATCCGCACATACTGCGGCGGCGGCCACTTTCGGTGCGCCGAGCAAGCAAATGCAATGGGCTCAATTAGGTTAAACGAACGGCCGCGGAGAAAGCGCAATCTGGAAGTCACGCTGTTAGCTTTGCTATACACTACGCAACATTTTCTAGTAAATACTCTTGATTTGTATGATACCTTCACGAAATTGGTGAACGTTAAATTGAGGGAAATCTGTATTTTAATTTTCATCCGAAGAGCATAATTTCTTTTGGGTAGAAGCTTTGTACAAAAAAGAAATATTCAATCTTATTTCCATATTCCAATAACCTAACCTAAAAAATCCTATTTGCACAAAACAGGCCACATTTCCCCGAGCAGTCTACGCTGGGTCAAAATTCTGAAAAACATTCCAAAAGTTCTGGCACAAAAAGTACACATGTGACAGGGTCCATGCACTGGCTACGGAGGACGGGGGCGGGGCACACCACTTTACCGGCATGGCTCGCGAAGGGCGTTACGCGCATTCAGGGGCCTCTACAGTAGCGCCGCGAGCAAGCTGCGAGCTAGAACCGAACCAAGAACACACACGGCCCAGTTAGCACGGTGGCGTCCGCGGTTCCCCACTTGCCCGCTAAGCACAGGAGGGAGGCAACGGACAAGACTTCTCCCGATCGGAGAGTCAACAGGATCACAACAGACCGCAACACTAAAAAATTACGAAAAAAATGTCAAAATTAAGTTAACCCTTTCCCCGAGCGGTAAAGTACAACTTCATTTTATCTGCAAGCGACAGAGGCTTCCAAAACTGAAAAAAAAGTGAACGGCCAAAAAAAAAGCCGGGCTGGCCATCACACGGGGATCCAAAAACGGGACACACTACAGGAAATAGATTTAAAAAATAAAAATCTCTAAAACCTTGATTTTGAAAGCATCAGCCAAGCAGTCCGTTTCTGCAAACAATTTCAATCAGACCTATAATAAAATCGCAAGTTAATAATTTTTTTTAAAAAAATCACATTACATTTTGTTTTTACTTTAGATTTGGAGAGGGGGATTCCATAATTTTAACTTCGGATCATGTAACTGTGACACTTCGGCATCCCCTTCAATCGCGTCCCGCTGCGCTTTCCGATAATATTAGGTTTATAGGCCTCGCAGCGAATACTGCGGGTTGGCACCATCCACGCTTCACGTTAAAAATACATCCGGCGCGCTTTTCGCGTCGTCGTCGCCGTCCTGCTCCTTCTCGGGCTGATCGGCAGAGCGCGGGGCGCGGCGAAGAATCAATTGCGCTCGTGGCTTCGACGTCGTCGCCCGAAGGCGTTATTCTCGGCCGTCACGTCACGCTCGACGCCGACATTCGGCCACGATCCAGTACTTCCTCATATTCGTCCATCCCCCGTGAGATCTCGAGCGGAGCGGGACGGAACGCGAACGAATGGAACAGCCAGACTCGAATTGTGCCGCTTGGCGCCAGGGGGCGAACAAACAGTGTTTCTCACATTAACGACAGAAAAGACGAACTTTCGCTTCAAACCAATAACTTCCAGACGCAGTACCATTTGTGAACCATCCAAAAATTCAGATAGGAAATCTATCGACAATGTCTATAAATAGTCACTTTTGATTGCTTTACCCCTTCATAAATTTCGTAACACCCCCCCCACTCAACTAACAAATTACAAAGAATTAATATACGGTAACTGAAGAGTTGTTTAAAGAAAAATACTAGCCCCGTAGACGCATTTTTCAAAATAAAAAGGTTTACACCTTTCGTGGCTATTCTAACAAACTGTCTTTAAACGAGACTGTTTTTCTAAGTATGTCCTTTTCACCGTGCTACCATTTCGTAATAAACCAGCCAAACCCTTCCCATCTTTTTCCCAATTATCAAACGATCCGCCACCATTCCGATATTCCTAAACCTCTACTTTCCAACACGTCACCGGTATCCCAATATCCTAAAGGCTGCAACCTACTGGTTATAAATCAAGAGTATTTTTTGGTTGCGTTTTTTTTTTTTCCTTTTTTTTTTTTTCCAGTTATCACTTACTTTCTCGTATTCGTAGTATAGTGCAAGTAATGCAATTCTGCGGAAGATCGATTTCGAGATTTTAGCAGAAATCCGCGTTTTGGGGTCCCTTGATACCGAAAAGGTTTCTTTTCAAAAGTCCGTCCATCCGTCTGCTGTATGTGAACAACACTAGCGCCTGAACTATTCGTATGATTTCTTCCAAATTGGATAAACACCTGCCGATCTGGCCTGAGCTGAAGCTCTGCGATTGAGAAAATTTCTGTGGGTACTTTAACTTTACATGAAGCCCCAGGGACATTGTCAAAACCCTCAAAAATGGCGTCAATTTTTTTCTTTAAATTTCTTCTAAGAATAAAGTAAAACATTTCTAAAGGTGGCAAAGGCCCGATTTTCACTGGACTCTGAATTTCCGAAAATTGAAGTTTTAATTTTTGTTCGGTGTCTTCCTCCAACTGCAAAATTGAAGTGACATTTTTCTTTCAAGGAAAAGTTTTACTCCACACTTAATTTCTTCAATAAGGTCTTGTACATTTTTTTCGAAAAATTTTCGTGCAATATTGCATGAAATCTATGCAATTTTAAATATTACAAAAACAAGATTTTATCAAAAAACTGCCCAATTTTTTCTTTAAATTTTTGGTAGTGATAATACTAAATGCACTATAAGATGATATCAACGCCATATCGCTCTATTCTTGTTTCAAATATTACAAAAAATTAATTTTTTGATTAGCCTCACATCATTAATATTTATATTAGCGGCATTTGTTCACGTTGTATTTATGAGTGCATGTGTTTTAAATGAAGTCAGACAGGCTCTCGAAAACGACAGTTTTCTGTTAAAATTAGCTCAAAATTCCGCATTTTCAGAAACACTCAAACGCAATTTTCTAAAAAATGGCGACAATGTTTTTCTTCAAACTTCCGACGGGTAGTGCTAATTGCACTGTTAAAAATAACAAGGGTCATTTTGCTGTATTCTTTTGATTTACCAAAAATTACAATTTTTTTAAATATCTCTCACGCCGCTAATGTGCACATTTCCAGCGATTTGTAAGCATTATTGCATTTGTGAGTTAGAGTGCCAATGAAAATTGCCATTTATGATTAAGTTGTACTCTAATATTCTTAAAGTAATATTTCTGTTTATTTAAAAAAAGAGAAAATGTACTTTGGGCGGCGATAGATGGCAGCTCGCAAGAGGATGCGGCAAGCCAGTCCACACCAAGGAAATTAGAAAACTTTGCTACGAGGAAGTCTGTGCCATTCTGTCACACCACTAATTATGTCACCATGCAATACAATCTTTGAAAAATGAGTATTCAGCAGAGTGGATTCAATGCGATCAATCACACAGTTTACATTAATCACCTATTTTATTAATTTTCTGTTGAAAAAGATTAGAATTTGGTTTGAATGATACCAATTTGAAAAATTAAAGTTGTACTGCTGCTGCAACAATGTACGTAATTAGTTTAAAAAAAGTCTTTCGAGAGCTCCTATCTGGCAGGTTAAGCTACGCGTGAGGCGAGAGGCAGGCATCAAGGCGAATCGGGGACGAGCCCACGGATCGCCGCGGCAGCAGCGGCCTTATCTCGCGGCGCGAGCTCTCCTCAGAAAAGAGGGGGCCAGGGCGAGGAGCTCGCTGCAATACTCGAGGAGCGGAAACTGCGGCATTGGCAGACCGCGCAGCCGGAAGCGGGTCACCAACGCACCGGAGGGGGAGGGGGAGAGCTCTTTCACGAGCTCTTGTCAGGCCTCGACACCACACTGGCCGTATTGGCTCCAGGAAACGGAAATTCCAACTACTACTCGCTATTCTCCTTTTACAACTGAACAGAATTTTTTGCTCGTTCCCATCTAGCCAACTGAACATCGAATCTTCAGTTTTCCACTGCCAAGAACGTCCTCAAATTCACATCATCCTCCATGTAATTAACTTAAAACAAGCACTATCGTATCAAATTATTTTTCAATAATATTCGTGGAGAAAAGATTTCTCCCAAGACCACAATTCAGGACCAACCCTTTGAAAAGCGACCTGTCCACTTGGCAAAAAAAGTTGGTTTTACTATCGTTTTTGTCTAGAATTTTATTTCCAGATGAAACGCGAGAGGTCTCACGAAACCTTCAGTAAAGTACTTTATTCAATTAGATGTGGATTTGTAAAATTTAAAATTGTGCTTCATTTTTTAAATTTTTCTTAAAAAGATGAGGACCCTGTCAAGTCTCTAATATTTGCTCGACTTCCAAAAGCCGCCTCCGCCTGGCACACGAGAGCAGCGGCGCCAGGTCTCGGGCGACACGCACGGCGTTCTGCACCTGCGCCCGGAGAAACGCACTTTCCCCACACAGCGCGCCTGGCGCACGCTCCTCAGTGGATATGCAAAAGCCATACCCGTGGGCGGGCTGTGGGGGCTGCCGTTCAACAAGGCGTTCTTTTATTTCACGAAGCCCTTTTAAAGTCCACCCTGTTTATTGTTTTTACAATGAAAGAAGATCTACACGTGCCAATATGAAAATGTACGTTATTATGGCAACAAATAAAAATACTTCTACATAACTATACATTTCACTATTTAACCTGCATCTAAATGACGAATAAATTTGAATTAATTTTTCAAGATGTGGCTACATTGAATTATAACAAAATTTATTAACAAATTGTATTGTTTTCGTTAATATTTCCCGAACATGGAATACGGTAAATGGACACAAAATACAGTGCCAGGATGATAAAAATTACAAAGCACGCAAATTAAAATATTTCATCACTTAAAAGATGATGTCATCGAAACTAACCTCCGCTTGAATTTGCTCCGTCCCTACCATTTAATTCGATATAAGCAACCTCATATGCAGGACTTTCCAGCTGGCGTTTCGTGTACAAGATCCTACCCGGTATTATAGGGAGATCAGTTAACACCATAGTATTTAAGACAATTTCCGAATGCGGCTCGTTGGCATTTCCCTCGGAACACTACAGCTGCAATGATTCTATCGCGCTTTAAAACGCATTTCCAAGTCCCAAAATCTTTGTTGCCAATCATCCCGAAACTTCTATGAAAGAAATGAGAATAGCGCAATAGATCTCGACTTCGCATTGGGACGACTCATCCAACGAAAGATTAGGCATGTAATTTGAACACTCCAACCAGCAAAACTTTCCAGTGTGTTAGTCATTAAAAGTGAGCAAAAACAAACGTCCAGTTCCAAACATATCAATTTAACTAAAAATAACCTATAGATTTTGCAACGAACTATGATATATTCTTGGCTACAGTTTCGTGGATTAAATAGTTTAGGAAACGATCGACGAAATAATCTAACAATAGTCCGAATCAACCTCCAACGTCAGCCAACTTCACGAAATGACAGCGAATAAAATGATCAACAAAAGATGAATCTTCGGACGCGTCATCTCTTTCGAAAATTTGATTCTACGAAACTCGACGGGAACGGTAATCAACAAAGGACAAGGAGTGTCGGTCGCGCGCCAGTTATCAACTTGGAGATAAGAAATAATCTAACGGTTTTTATCTCAGAAACCGTAAGTCGGTGGAATACCTTTATGGTATTGGGAAATGAAATTCCAGAAAAAATAAAAGCTTTATAGTAAGACTACAAATCATTGTAAAAAATGGATTACGAAATTACCAAGATTTCTTAAGGTTCTATTTTTGGTCATGCCTGTGCAAATGAAATATTTCATTACCTGATGAGTTTCATTTCTGATAATTAGTAACCTTTTCAGTCTCATAATGCCGCAAGTCAGCGGTTGTCAACTGGGCCCGCGGGCCCGCAAGTCCACCGCAGAAACAACGAGTGTTTTGCCATATAAAAATATATATTTCAATGTTCCCAAAATAAGTTCCGATTGTATGTTTGAATATTTTTGTATTTGGTGAGCAGGCCTGAAAATGTTATCACAACACGAGGTCCGCCGAACCAAGATGTGTGGAAACCGCTACCAACCGCACAAAAATTGTCGAAGTGATATCTATATGTACAAACGACTTCTCCGAGAACGCTCCGCAACACAACCGATCAATCTCCCAGAACTCTTAGTCTAGACAACCCATACCGTTTCCGAAACAGATTGCAGCATCTCGCGAAACGAGACCGGTCTATTTCGTGCGCCAGTGAAACCAGACTTCTCGACGCTGCCAAAGCAAACACTGGGGGCTCCGTAACTCCCAGCTTGTCCAGTCGTCCAATATTTTCTCTGAGGTTGCCACTGAGCGTCTCGCGTGGCAGAGAGGAAACGCGCAGAACGGCCGACTGCTTTCGTACTTGCAGGTCACATCTCTGCTGCAAGCTTGCGCTCCCAAGGATACTGTGGCATGCAATACGAAAGGGCACACGGTCACTCAAACTCGTTTGTCTTCTGGACCCAACCCCTGCATTGCAAGTCTATACCAGAGTTCAATAAAAGCATTTTGACGGGCACGAGCATTGAGGCATCTGGATCTGTAAATGTTGCTTGAGATTTTTTAGTCAACGATTTATGACATTTACAAAGGGACAGTATTTGACCATTTCACAAGATTTCAAGAGCCCAAACTGCAACGATAATTCACTCTTACATTCAATGTTTTGCAACTTGATGCGAGGAGGCACATTGCATTTTCTTACAGCTCATGAAGTGTCAGATACTGCGTCTTCTGCACCAATAGAATTCTTAATCAACGATTTTGAATTCGACGAACAAGTATTAATAAAATTACAAAAAAGGGGATCCAAAAACTGTGCACCGTCTCAGAGGCCGCCACGTTCGCAAGCATCATGGGACGGTGCGGTGGCGGCGGGCGGCAAAGACGCGCGCACGGAACTTCCAACTTCCGGTCTGCGCACGGGGGGGGGGGAGGGGGGCTGGGCGGGCCGAGCGGCGGCGGAGACAGCCGAGCGACGGTGGCGCGGAAGCCGCTGAGCGGGGGCCAACGAGCGCGCGCCTGTCCGCCTGTCGCTGTCGTATCCGCCCGCACCACGCCGATTAGATACGTCCGCAGGCAGCCAGCGGAAGGCGCCCATCCCAGATGCCCGAGCCACGCAGCGCCACGTGGTGCGAACCGACCACGCCCACCAAATTCCTATCGCACCGTTCTCCGAAGGGCGATTCGACATTTCATCTGCTGCGACCCGGGTATCCAATCGAAGGCGTGAATTCGAAAATTAAGTTCTAACAAAGCTCCCGATTGGATAATTGCGTCCCTCGTGATCGCTGCGAATTCACCTAATCGTAATCTAGTGAGCACCTATCGTAAGGAGTATTGTCTTGCCCCAAATAAATGTCTGATCCTACGCATTTCACAGGTCAAAAACAATCAGATCTAATAGTACATGTACGATTTTAAAAAAAGTCACATCCGTTTGAACTATGTAATAAAAATTAAGAATTTAATTTGAAACTGCTCTCTCTCCTGAATTGTTACTTTCATCGTTTACTCACTCTTTCAAAGAAATGAAATTTTTCAATACAATCACTCCCGAATCCTACCAGAATAACCTGTTTTGCCTTGTTTTGACCACTGATGCTTCGAACGCTTCCATAGGCCTTTTCCATTTTGATAGTCAACATCACTCTCCAGCGTTCTCATGTCTCCAAGCCACATTTACAATCTTCGAGTGGACATCACTTCCTACTTACAATATTCTAAATGATGTGAATATGCGAATTGTTTGCATTAAGCATATGGCAATAATTTTCTGTTTTCATGTCAACTAGGCCAGGAACTTTTATGGAATATCTCTTTACACAAGCAACAGAATGAGAACTTCACTATGTTAATGTGGTACGAAATCCCCTGTTCCGCCGTAACGTTTCGACTTCGCTTTACGAATCATTTCCACATCAATGCAGGCATGTGTCGTAAAATCCCATTGCACTGTCACAGGAAATGGAAGTACTTTCGTCATTACGCATTGCGCCAGCGTCTACAGCAAAACTAATTGCCAAATTTATTTGGAAACCAGCCCAGCGGGCAGCAACTGACGAAAACTCCCGAGTTTGTACAATCTGTTACGCGCAATTCCGAAACAATCCCTCAAGGTCAAACGTCTCAAAAGCTTCGAAAGATATAATGCTTCAAAAACAACTTTACAATTATTAAAACTAATAATGCCAGGCAGCAACAATTTTACTGGTCGAAGCTTCACATCCGACAGCACTCGGAACGGCGCGTTCCACGTCTGCTTTTCAAAGAAACCTTTTCAAGTGATCTCTCCACACAAGAAAAGTAGCATTTACACTGATTTAAACGCAGCGCAAATTGATATTTGATCAGCTGGCACGCGTTTATCCAACGGGAGCTTCTTTAATTTTTTAAGCAAAAGCTCCCGATATGACAACCGCGACCCAGCTGATCAAACAATTCGCTCTATGCTTAAATTTGACAGTACGCAACGCAGTCTCAACCAATATCAGCATTTTTCCAAGCCAAAGGCTGAATACAACTATGGCTATAATTAATCCCATTACAAAAGGCCGCATACTCTTTAACAAAAACAAGAGCAGGGTGCCAGATCCACAAGCACGTCGCAATAGGCATTGTCACTTTCCGAAAATATCCGCCTTCCCGACCCGTTGCATGCAATGAAATCTCGCAGACAAGTTTCATTGTCCGCCTGCTTCGTCGGGAGGGGCAAAGCGCTCTTATGAACGGTAGGTCGCGCCTCGCTAGCCCCCTCCCCTCCTTCGGGCCACGCGACGACTTGGCTTCAATTACGCATCAAGCGTACGATGACCCTGACGGTCCACACAGACACGCTCCTTCGGGGGACTAAAACAGACCTCTTGATAGCAGGCTTACCAACCGATTTCCACACGTCTAGCCGAGCCATTTCATGAAATCACATCTAGTTTATCAACATTCGTATGATTCGCGTTGATTTTTTCTTCTTTTAGCACTATTCAAGGAATTTGTGGTATCAGTGCTCGCTATCCAATATCAGCATCATTGCTTCGAGTTCCAGCGGTCAAGTATGCAAGTCCACAAATATCGCCCTGAGCATTATCCACTTAATATGCCCCTACTCTAAATTCACAAAAGCAGTTCACGTCTCACCACCTCCCTGGCACCCAAATCTGCATCTATACGCTGGAGGTTTACTCAAACGTTCACAAGTTGGCAAAGGATTCCTTCCACTGTTACACGGCCGTGTCCATTAATTATAGTTCGCTCTGTTATCTCCATTCCAACTTCTCACGAATAGTTTTGCCAAGGTCCTGTTCCGACAGTGTCAATAGCACGATATCCCCTAAAAGCACTAATAAAATGCCTACGCGATTTCAATATGGGGAATTTAAGCTTAGCTTTCCGCTAAAATTAACATGAACTACCTCGACACTACGCTGGGTCAGAACTCCTTCCCTTCCCATTTCCGGTATTTCTCTGTTAAGTCCCACCCCTATCTATGAAGCCATTACGTCCGCTTTTAGAAAAGAAACCGGATGCCCCGACTGAAGCGCGTAAGGGGGGAGGAGGGATTGGTGGAAAATTAACATTACATTTTAGTACAAACGTAAGGAGAGGGTGGTCAAAGAAAAAATTGATTTTTTTTTGCGTATTGCAGATTTTAACTACTTTCTACATAAAAGGGATATCATTGTAAAACATCCTCATCTTTTCTTCCATCATCTACTTATGTAAATGACAGTCATTTGAGTTATGACCCTTATTTACGATTTATCCTTTGAACGAAATCGTCTAGAAGGCTGTGGCTACACTAAATACCAGGGAAAAGTTCATTCTTTAATATTGCTTGCATTGCAAATCTTTATCTTCTACGACTATTTACGCAGCAAGTGTGTTTTGAGTGGTGACTGGTTTCGTGGAAGTATGAACTTTGACACATTCTTCACAAATTATATTTTTAACACATTTGTCCCATTATTTTAAACTGCTCAAGTTATTTTCTTTCAGGATGAGAGTAAGTTAATGTAATTAGCTAATGCAAGTATGAATTAAGTAATGAATGTATGGTAGCAATACAAGTACAGTAAGTTTCATTCTTTAAGCATTTCTGCATAGAGGAAAAATGAAAAATTCACATACGCTGTAAATTAAACTAAAAATGTAAATGTTTAGAATTACTAAAAACATTCCCACCAAGCTGCTCCTAAAATTTTACAGCAGTAGATTCTATTCTTTCCGAGAAAGAGTCAAATTTAGTCGATTAACATCAGACTTTCTTGAATTTTTAGCAAACCAAGTTTTAACTTAGGAAAAGGAGGGGGGTGAAAATTGAACGTTCGTATCACGAGAAATAAGCAGTTTTTACGAAGGGGGAGAGGGAATGAGATAAGCGATATCTTTGCGACCGCAATTTCTGAACGACTGCCACCACCCTCCAAGAACAACGACGGCCCTTCCACCCTCTGCGCATCTTCCAGAATAAACAGCTTTAACTTCCAGTAACTCACGTGCCATAAATCCAACAATTTTTTTTTCTTTCAACAATTTCAGTTCTTGAAACGTGTATTCTGATTTTTCAATTAGCATCATATTAATAAAATGTAAAAACACATCTATTTATAATTCGAAATAGTCATTGTAAAAAAAATTGGTAATTCAAACCTGCTCATTTTAAACAAGTTAATATATTTGCGAAAGATTATGAAAAATACTGAAGCCACCTTAAGGAACTTCAAATAGTTTCATGAACAGAAATGTGTAGCTTTTTGAATTTCATATTTTTTAAATTACTTTCCATTTCCTAAACTCCTCAAATCCAGTGACTCGGAGGGAGAGCTAACCGGGAGGACTCCCCTCGCGCGGCCACCGACTGACTCTCCGCCCGCCTGGAGCGCCGGCCGCCCTCGACCGCCATCCGAGCGGGCGGGCGGCGAGGAGGGGACCTTGGGGGAATCGCGCCCGCCCTGCTCTGCCCTGCCCTTCCCGCGACCACGCCCACCCCGCCGCCACCGCAGCCGCTAAACGCCGCCTTTTTTAGCCGCCCCGCGACACCAGCCGGGGCGGAGCGGGGCGGGGGGCGGCGCGCAAGGGGGCGGGCCGGGAGGGCGAGAGCGACCGCGCGCGCGCGGGCGGGCGTGGGCCGTCGCTGGGACCTATTTTGGGCGCGCCGTCGCCCGCCCTCCCCGCCCTCGGGGGAAGGACCGGCGGCCAAGCCAACGCCACGCCGTGCTGTGCACTCTTCAGTTCCTACTCTTAGTTTCACGAAGTTTTCCTTGGAGTGATCTTTTCATACACAGGCTGCAGGAAAACCTAGAAGCTGGAAAGTTTCCCCCATACCAATCACCTCCCGAAAACCCTTCATTCCGCAGGGCAGTTTGCCGAGTAGCTATCTTGTCATTCACCCCAAGGGAGTTTAATTAAGCCTTAGCAATCCTTTGTTTACATATTGGGAATAACTGCGTTTGCTAACAATATTCTTTAGTTTAATTCTTTTTTGCATTTATGCTAAATTGAGAGATCCTTCATAACCTAAAAGAGGGGCACAGTTCAAATCAATTTGATCGCGCCTGCTTTCATAACGTGTGTGGACGGAGTTCAGTTTCCTCTTCACAAATCGTCGCGGGTTGAATGAGCTGGTTTCCACAAGCAAACTCATGTCCACTCCCTTTAAAAGCTTCCTTATGAATGAAATGATTACCCCGTTCGACAAACCCCGAGTTTACGCTCCCTCGCCCACAATCCAAGGCGCCCAGCCTGCTCGCCTCACATGGAACATGCTGAAACTCCAGCGAATGGTGCACTGTGAAACCTTGGCCAGAAACAGTTCAGTAGCTTCTGCGACTTCTCGAACATCGACCTCGAGTTAACAAAGAACTTTCCGGAGAAGCAGCAGCTGCAGTCCTTTTCGCCGCGGACCGCGCGATTCCTATGGGGGAGAGGGGGTGGCAAGAGGAACGACCGCCGCCGGCGTCGCGACCTCGCCGCAGGCGCCTCTGCGAACCCACGGCGCGCGCCAAGCGATCGATTGCCGCGTTCCCCTAGGTCGCGAAGGAGGGCACGCCCCCTTTCAAATTAACATATTTTCAAAACTATTTCTACCCTATTTGCATCTCATCCACGATTGTTTTCCCCGCGAACATGAAGGGTTCTGCCCTACGCCACATTTCCGGCAAAAAAAATAATCCTATTAACACACTCTTCTTGACTATTACATTTAGGGCGAATACTGTAGTGCTAGTAACAAAGGACGAAGCACTACAAATACATTTCCTGACCGACGAATGTCAGGTGGAAGCTAATCTTATTCTCGGAGCGAACTCTGTGATACAGGACTATCTAGAGCCAAGCCCTTCATATATTTCCTTTTTTCCCGTAAGTATTTTAATAGGCCAGCTGAGGTTGCCCTTATACTTCTTGGTTTGGTTCCCTCCGAAGAGCTTCGGAGGGACTCTTCTAATCCACCACCACCCTCCAACATGGACCATTCGCCGGAAGGGCGGGGAGGGTTAACGTAACTACTTTCAGCACTCGTGAAATACCGCAAGCCACAGGTTGCATTTGCCAACCACAATCCTTCAATAACAGCGCATCGATTCGATTTCCCTAGCCCACTCATCCTTCAGTGTCGAGTTATATGCTAGTTACATTTCCACAGCGCCTCAATCCTTAGATTACGGGCTTCTCCGATTTGTCGTTGCAAATGTTTTTGTTAGGTTCATCTTAACGGAATACTTTAATATCTTTAATTTTCGTTAACTTAATGCAAATCCCCAGCCATGCGTCTCTATGAAAGGACGTCCTTACAACTTCACATTTACAGAAAGTAAGCAAAAGGTGCCTTTAGTTTGTTTCTCCTGCGTGAAAGTAATACAATGAACCGGCGATCTAGACAAAAGCATTTAACAAATGCTTTAACTCTATCCCTTTGCCAATTATTGCTGGTTTGAAGATCTGGCGAGATTTCCTCAACCTCCACTCAGATTTTATAAAATATTCAGCTGAATTTTCAAGCAAACCTATTTTCTCAACTCCGATATATATATGAATATAGAAAGCTGTATGATCTAATTCCTGCGCAACGCAGCAAGCCCAAGCCATTATCCGTTCGGCCAGTTAGGGATATGAGTTGCTTGTGAAGAACACCATTATGAATCTTATATCAACTTATCTTGCAAAATAGTTTTCATAAGAATAAATGTTCCATTTAAGACTTCTAAAACAAATTAAATCAACAACTTCAACAGTCGCAATGATAACCCAACTGATTTCATGAAATACATTAACCTTAAACAGGAAAATAAAAAGTAATAAAATAGACTATGGAATAAAATTGAAATATTGTAGCTATCCCTTAATGCCAAGTATGGAGAAATTGTACTTCGAATTAAATATTTTTTAACAATATTATGACCTACAAGCGAATCTAATGTACTAGATTTGACATCAGTGACTCATGCTAGACGTTCCAAGACAATGCTGTTGGGTTTACTGTAAAATATGTAATATTAGGTGATAAAAATTCGTGCGAGTTCCCAAGACTAAGCAAACATACAAAGCGAAATTCAACTGAAATCTCACAAATAACATCCAGCATAAGCAGCTATCTTAAAATGTTATTCCAAGCATGAAAAAGTTACTGAAGTGGGACGTAACTAAGAATTTAGCAATTACCAAAGCATTTAGAAGAATAGAGAGCTAGCATTATGACTGCGTATATTATTTCAAACATCACGAAGTTAATAAAAGAAACGTACTACGGCAGGAGTTACAAACTTTCAACGGAAATTAAGACACGCCAAGACAGATTGTCAATCTACATACAACCCGTGAATTCCTCAGTATTCAAATTCTCCTCCTTCCTTACCGCTACAAACTAGCAAATAAAGAGGAAACCCGGAAACGGAAATTATGTGATTTAACTCCTCTCACTAGTTTACACTAATCTTTTCGAACAGGTTAACAAATACTACGAAAATGGCGGCACCGGCATGTACGCCCGGCGCAACGTTGCATAGAACTGAAATTTAGCTCTAACTACTTCATGGGAACTGGTATATTCCCCGACACACAATAACACACACGCTTAAATTAATATTTCTTACCATCTCCCCTGAGAAATTTCCGCTTCGTGTTTAATCCGCCACACAATTTACCACCACAAACAGAAACCCCACTACACAAGAGAAAAAGGGTGTTCCACTGCTCGCTGACTGTGGACCCTTTCCACTGAGGGGCCGGTTTTGTATCAATGCGCAAAATCAATGGTGTTCATGAGAAGCGCTGCCATTGGTTCATACGAAAGTACTACACAGTGCCACTGAACACCCATTCGCCAATCATATTACGTGACTCATACCAACAAGATAATCAAACAGATTTTCGTCAATTTTATTAAGATCAGATTAGTAATACATACGCACAACCCCAAATTTATTACCGGGAGGACAATAGTACTCATTTAATTACCCAATATTGAGACACTATGAATGAAGATCCAATGCAAAGAACTATTTCTTCGACACCCACCGCCCGAGAGCGTAGTAATGCGGTTGGGCGCTGGGGAATCTTAGGTGGGGGATATTCATTTGCGATTTAAACACCTTCTCTTTCGGGAAAACCAGTTGCCTCAATTATTTTGCTTAGGAATTAAACTATTCTTTTCCACTCTTATAACTTAATGCCAGAATCACATGTATTTCGCAAAAGATTATGATGTAGCACGATACTTATTACTCATCGACTCGCAGATGAGAACCAATCAAAAATAAGTCTCGGGGGATATTGCCTAATATGGTATGAAGGGAGGCACAACTTATTACTTCAAATGAATCCCTTCCACAATTATCCAGGAAAGGATTGGGTGAAAAAAAAGTTCACTCAGATGCCATTGGGGTGTAAAATAAAATGTATACCCGCAATCTGTACCCCATTTAATAATAATTGAAAAAGTTTCTACATTTTATCTGTAAAAATCGACACTAACTTACTTTTAACCCTTTAATACAAACAACCCTTCATAATAGTAAATTTGAAACCACATATATTGCAAACATCTACAAGAAAACTGCTTAATTTATATCCAGCTAAACAAAAATGTTGAAAAGTATCAAGGATATTAAATATTTAGGATATAAAATAAAATTTAATAAGTTAGTACACACAGTAGCTTACATTGATGGTTCAGAAAACCTCTCACATTTATATTGGTACAGACTCGATCTCTTTCAAAAGAATTTGAAATACAATATTTACAATTAGCTATACAAATACATTTTAGGTCCTAAAACATTGTTTCGCATTAATCTATATACCTGATAATAGCATGTATAGTTACAAACTTACTCTTAAGTGAATAAAATACGTAGGGCGGCTTACGTCTTGCCAAGTATCATCTACATCTGAACACAATACTGTTTCAGTCTAATAATGTCTCGTGTCAACGTATTACTCCAGTACACACTAAATTAAAAGTGCAGTTTTTCATGCTGGTCAAAATTATGCAGACCACCACAAACAAAATTTCTCTTCAGTATAGCTTTCGAAGAGCATGGTACAAAACTGAAATCTATAACATTAGGAACCAATAGTAATGCCTTAAAAAGAAAGGTAATAGTATTCTGTAGACTTTTCTGTAAAAGAAAATTACATCTTAACATGATTAAATAAAGAAAATAATTTATTAACATTGCAAATCACAAATAGTTTACTGGATGCAGAATGTTGAATAGTTCTCTTGCAGACAAATCACATTTACATGACTGCAACTGTCAAAATTATATCCCAGCTGTTTAGTATTTAAGGATACATTTTTAATTGCACATGCACAAAATACAATGTATGCATAATACATAATTAACTTTCAAATTTCTTTCATCATTTCACTGTATTTTATTAATGAAATGCCTGATGATCATGATCTTCATCAAACACTTCATTTAGCTTTATGAACTACAATACAGTAAATCAATAAAGAAAACTGTCTAAACCTTACGAAATACATTCTGAGGAATATAATATCAGTAATCTCTTAGATTTAAAAAAATTGATCAACTCTCCCTCCAAAAAAAATTCAAGATTTGAGGTACACATTGGAAAATTGTAAAACTCTCCAGTTATTGAACTGAAAGTATTTTGAACAACAATTGAAGAATAAATTATTTTTACTCTTTCATAGATTTGATAACTTACTTACGCAATTTTAATATTTAATAATTGGCATCAGTCAAAAGAAATACATTTACTCTTCAATAAGAATGAATGCTTAAAGCTTTCAGTTCTTAAGAAAAAATTGAAATTCATACATACCAGGATGGAAGAAAAAAAAAACTCAAACTTTTTTTTTTTACTATTAAATATTTACTCTGTACTTGCTACTACTTCCATCAATATTAGCGAATAGGAAGCACTTAACTAGTACTATGAGAAATTTAGTAAATATAAATTGAACAGTTAGAAATGGGTTTTACATAGCACATTATCAATTCAATATATACAGATTTCAGAGTACTGAGAAAGAACCCAATTCAAGTACCTAACTAAGAATGCTGAAATTAACTCAGCATAAAATATGTAAACCTGAGTATATTCACTCCATCCTAGATGCATGTAGTACACAAAATGAGATAAGAATCTGTAAATTTCACACAAATAATTTGTATCCACACCATACAAACACTTGCTCTTTAGACCCACACAATCTAAGTTTCTAACAAAGAAAATTAAGAAAGCAAATAAAATCTTTTACAAGTAAGATTGATACTGATAACACAGTAGTTACTTTTTCTAATTAAACACTTTTTGTATTTTTGATCTTTTTGTATGTAGGCAGATAGTTTGGATGAATGAAGCAAATTATATAAAAATAAAGCAACTTTTTCAGTCCTGAGTTTTACAATATTTTTTTTTACTTTTTTTCTAATACCAACACATAAGTAAGTAGAGACACATTAATAATATGAGCTCATTTGAGATTTGCATATTAGCAACAACACTGTCACATACTCAATACAATAAAATTCAATGTATTATAAAAAATAAAAGAAGATTGTCATTAATAAACACATCAAAACAGAAAATATAGGCACGTGCTTTATTGCATAAGAAATACTCGATTAGTGCCCGTTTCAATTACGGGAAGCCACAATTTTATCGACTAAATATTGTGTTGTTTCGATTATCCCATTTGACCTGATAATTAGAGTAATCAGGAATTTAACTGCGCGTAGAAACCCACAAAAATTCTTGACATAAAACTTCAATCAGAATATTCACAGCATTGACTCATGAAAGCCAACTTTCTACTGTAACACCAGATGCTCATGGGTCCCATAGCAGCCATGGTAGAGTGGTCACTCCATTCCACCATTTACCTGACATATGCAGAGGTAAAACAAATTTACCACAGTTCAAAAGTCTGTAATATTACACAACACTTTCCATGTGCTTCAAATGAGGCCCCTTTTTTTCTTGTAGTCTTCCAAGTTTAGTGACCGTCTTGGGCCTGTATCCTTCACCATAGACACAGGTTTTGGTGTCACACTAACTGGATTATCTGAAATAAAGCATTTAATTATATACATTCAATTTAATTAATTCCACATCAATTGAAAATACAGAATTTCATAGACTATTCAAAATCTGTCCGGTAATAAGTTTCAGCAAATCAGTAAAAAAATTTCAACAGCTAAAATGTTCATGTCCATAAAGTTCCGCCATATTTGTTATATTTATGTCCACAACAGAATGTGCTTAAAACTGATGGTGTGTATTAGCTACCTATTCCTTCAAATTCGTATATTTTCAGTAAAAACACACCTCTCATTAGATAGGACAATTCAAAAATTGACATACTAGTTAAGATATTCTTTTAAACAGATTGATCAATTCATTCTATATTCATGTCTCAACTCCAAATATAAACTGTAGTAATAATTTACTTTACTTAAGAAGTTAACACTTCAAAATTAAGAGGTAAATAATTGCGTGCTTTGTGAACAGAAATTCCTCTGCTGCACAGATAATAACAACCCCAGCTACCTTAACCCATTCACGTCTTTTGTCGCCTCCCAGACGTTAAGACTGAGAATGGCCTTACCACTTTTTGACGTCTGAGACGCGAGTGTGTCGGGTCTGCACATAATACTCTATGCACAATACTCAAGTAACTGAAAATGGGGTTCTACACAATGTATGTAACATACAGTAAAACCCCTCTTTTACACTTTTCACGGGACCCTAGGAAAAGTGGTGTAAATTGCGGGAAATGTAAATAAGGGGAAATGCTTTTTATACTTTGAAACTACGGATATAACGTATTTAGATACAATCAATAAGGATTATAATATGCTTTAATATGTATAATTAGATACATAATAAACAAGATTACAAAGTCAAATAGAAATCTGACCTAAATTAACAACATCGGAAATCAAAGACATATTAATACCGAAGTCTAATGAATTTTAAATGTCACAACGATTCTTCCACAAGTCCCCACAATCAACTGCTAGTAGCCTTTGACGATGCAACCACGTAGCACTCATTGATGAATGGAGGGAAATAGTATTTCTACTCTAAGAAAAAATGCAAAGTTTACATTTTCCCAAACTCAATAAAATGTTTGTTTGATAATTCATAATGATTTCCAACTAGTCTTTTATTTATTTATTTATGAAATAATAGAAAGAGTATTCATGAAAGGAATTTACAGTTCAAAACGTACGAAGAATCCATACTATGATGTTTGAGCTATTACAGGATGGGGAAAAATTACGTTTTTTTTAGAATGAGAAAGTGTGAAATTGTGAAGAAGGATGATGTAAAATAAACAAATGTTCGTGAGGCTACCGCTCTTAGGCCTGTGTCACAATGTTCTGTAGACGTCACATAATGCTGATGATGTCAGTTGCATCGCAGCCTGAGCACACGTCACATAACGTGCGTCGCAGAATGACAATATCTTATGCGAAACGGCAAACAAGCGTTCTTGACGACGTGCATTGTTCCCACAGCTCAAGAAAGACGCGACAACATAAGTTGAGATAAAGCTCATTTTCTAGCTTTCAACGCGTGACCACCACTAAGTGACATGCGTTAGCAACAATTCACATTGCCAAGACCGCTCGGGTGTCGTTTCACGTAAGATATAGTGTTAATCAACACGCCCGTTAAGTTACTCGTATGTGCAGGCATCGATGCAGCTGGCGTCATGTTAGGACCATTTTTAACGGGCAAGGTGATGGAAAAGTCCAGTGACAGTGCCTGTTGTGCCCAACGGAAAGTGCTTTCCAGATGATGTTGTGGCAAGCAGACTGTTGTAAATTGCGGGAAAATTGAAATTATATTATCATAAAAGCAGGATATTTATAACATTATGAATATATGAAAACTGATGGGGCTGACAAGAAACGTAAATGCTGGGAACGTAAAAGTGGGGTTTTACTGTATTTCTATTTAAGGCATATTCTGGTGTGTGTCCTGACATTGTGTTAAAATTTGGTGATTCATTCCTAGTCCCTCCATCATTTTTAAATTGAATTACTGTGGGAAGAAGGTGGGCGAAGACATTTATATGTGAGGGGAAGGCTAGTGCAAAAGGGGTAGAAGGCTGAGGCGAATGGGTGAATCTACCCCATCCCAACCTCAATAATCGAAGAAAAGTACTCCAGCAAAGTACTTCTGTAACACACGCAATTCTGTACGGTACAGATCAAATGTCTCCTAATGGCCGAAATAGATATGTTTTCAAGATACAATAAATCGATTGATCAATAACTAATCAATAAGGATGTCAAACATATTGGAGAATGGGTTACATTCATTTGAAGTATCAGTCACCTCAGAAAAATAATCTTCCCTTATACTGATACATATAAATGATGAAGCCCAACTAATACACACCTGGTTTTAAAAATAATACCAACAAATTTCAAAAAATACTTGCAAATGAATTAAAAGCAACTCTTGTTCTTAGAGGCATAATTCAAAACTTCATTTTGAGTTGGAGGTGGAGAAGCTCCAAAAATTTGGAACAAGAACAATTTTTTGTTAATTGGCTTGTACACAGCAAAAATGCCTATAACTTGCATTTTAACCCTTTGCAGTCAAATGAGATTGGAAACATAAATGTTCCACATGTTGGAAGGCATCTGTAAGATGGCACTGAGACGAAGGCTTCCAGATAGTGAGATTTTGGAAGTTCATTTTACAGGTTGGAGGGTTCTCTTGAATGACATTTATTCTCTGATCCAGTCACAGGGCATCTCAGAAATGACATGATTCTTATCATTCATAATTGTACTAAAGTCTCCACCAACAACTAGACAACAATCGTAAATAGATCAGTCGATATAAATGCAGAGACTGTCTGAAGTGATTGACAGAAGAGAAAAATTACAAAGTAAGATCAACTTGTCCTGACAAACCGGCTCTCTACACAGGTGTATTTTCAACCATTTAACACCACTAAAAAAAAATGATGAGAAATTAAATATGTATTACCAATATTCATGATTCACAAATCATTTTTGTTTTTTATTGTTTTGCAGCAGATATAATGCTACATATGACGAGGCTGCAAAACAATAGCCAAACTGAAGGAAGCATGGAACCTGCAAACCCTACGAGTCCAATCGCTATTTTCCTACATCATCTCTAAGATGCCCCATCACCTAGAACAACACCCTGCACCTAGGCACATGAGCTGAGAACTCATTTTATGTCGTATGAGGCATGCATTAAGAGTACAACAATTGCAATTAAGAGTCAAAGAATTGCATTAACAAACCAGTAGTTATAGTGTAATTATCATAGCCAAATTCAATACAAAATATTACAATATTCCATTTTCTCTGTGATCACGTTTCTATTTTTAAAGAAAACAGCAGCCATTATTTTCCTTCAATCTCTTCTTCGGGTGAAGGAAAGAGTGAAAGAAAGTAAGAAGGAAAGAAAGAAGGAAGGAAGGAAAGAAAGAAAGAAAGAAAGAAGGAAAGAAAGAAGGAAAGAAAGAAAGAAAGAAAGGAAAGAAAGAAAGGAAAGAAAGAAAAGAAAGAAAGAAAGGAAAGAAAGAAAGGAAAGAAAGAAAGAAAGGAAAGAAAGAAAGGAAAGAAAGAAAGAAAAGAAAGAAAAAAAGGAAAGAAAGAAGGAAAGAAAGAAGGAAAGAAAGATGGAAAAAAAGAAAGAAAGAAGGAAAGAAAGAAGGAAACAAAGAAAGAAAGGAAAGAAAGAAGGAAAGAAAGAAAAGAAAGAAAGAAAGGAAAGAAAGAAGGAAAGAAAGAAAGAAGGAAGGAAAGAAAGAAGGAAGGAAAGAAAGAAGGAAGGAAAGAAAGAAAGGAAAGAAAGAAGGAAAGAAAGAAGGAAAGAAAAGGAAAGGAAGAAGGAAGGAAAGAAAGAAGGAAGGAAAGAAAGAAGGAAGGAAAGAAGGAAGGAAAGAAAGAAGGAAGGAAAGAAGGAAGGAAGGAAAGAAGGAAGGAAGGAAGGAAGGAAAGAAAGAAAGAAGGAAGGAAGGAAAGAAAGAAGGAAGGAAAGAAAGAAGGAAGGAAAGAAAGAAGGAAGGAAGGAAAGAAGGAAGGAAAGAAAGAAGGAAGGAAGGAAAGAGAAAGAAGGAAGGAAGGAAAGAGAAAGAAGGAAGGAAGGAAAGAGAAAGAAGGAAGGAAGGAAAGAGAAAGAAGGAAGGAAAGAAAGAAGGAAGGAAAGAAAGAAGGAAAGAAAGAAGGAAGGAAAGAAAGAAGGAAAGAAAGAAGGAAGGAAGGAAGAAGGAAGGAAAGAAAGAAGGAAGGAAAGAAAGAAGGAAAGAAAGAAGGAAGGAAAGAAAGAAGGAAGGAAGGAAAGAAAGAAGGAAGGAAGGAAAGAAAGAAGGAAAGAAAGAAGGAAGGAAGGAAAGAAAGAAGGAAGGAAGGAAAGAAAGAAGGAAGGAAAGAAAGAAGGAAGGAAAGAAAGAAGGAAGGAAGGAAGGAAGGAAGGAAGGAAGGAAGGAAAGAAGGAAAGAAAGAAGGAAGGAAAGAAAGAAGGAAGGAAGGAAAGAAGGAAGGAAGGAAAGAAGGAAGGAAGGAAAGAAAGAAGGAAGGAAAGAAAGAAGGAAGGAAAGAAGGAAGGAAAGAAAGAAGGAAAGAAGGAAGGAAAGAAAGAAGGAAGGAAAGAAGGAAGGAAAGAAAGAAGGAAAGAAAGAAGGAAGGAAAGAAAGAAGGAAAGAAAGAAGGAAGGAAAGAAGGAAGGAAGGAAGGAAGGAAGGAAGGAAAGAAGGAAGGAAAGAAAGAAGGAAGGAAGGAAAGAAAGAAGGAAGGAAAGAAGGAAGGAAGGAAGGAAAGAAGGAAGGAAGGAAAGAAAGAAGGAAGGAAGGAAAGAGAAAGAAGGAAGGAAGGAAAGAGAAAGAAGGAAGGAAGGAAAGAAAGAAGGAAGGAAGGAAAGAAAGAAGGAAGGAAGGAAAGAAAGAAGGAAGGAAAGAAAGAAAGAAGGAAAGAAAGAAAGAAGGAAAGAAGGAAGGAAGGAAGGAAAGAAAGAAAGCAAACAGCATCACATATAAATGATCAATAGCATATTTCAGATTAAATACAACAACATTAAGATATTTATGCACAAGCCTACTGTACAGAATAATATTAAACATTTACAAAGGAAGTCATAAAAACTTACTTGGTAAGGGAACTTCCAAATCTATCTTGATATCAAAATCGTGAGCTGAGAAAAGATCATCCGTTTTGCCTGGTGGTCTAGACACATCCTTCTTTTTGTCTACATCTTTGTCCTTATCTTTAATAGTTGTTGCAGTGGCTGGTTCAGCAGATTGTTGTACTTCTTGTTCAATCTTCAAGAAAATAAATACAAGTTGTAGTCAATGTGCAGTCAGCAAGTTGAAAAGTTTCATTATTTTCTTAAATTTATGTCAATAAAATGAATTTTATTTCTATGCAAGAATGTATGAATTATAGAAGAAATCTATTTGAAATACAATTTTCGGAGGAAAAAAATTGTTATACATATCAAATTTATATTAATCATGTTCATTATCTAACTGAAATTGGACATGTAATAACATTCAAAACAAGATCAATTTAACTACTAACCACATGAAGAATACAAAATTTAGAATATGTAAGATAGCATCATTTTCCCCTACATCACTCATGAGTAATTTTCCAAGAACCCATTGCTATCAAATACAATTTTTTTTTATACTTACCATATTCTCTGCCGGAGCATTAGGAGCATCTGCACTATCATCTCCATGAGTTTTGAACACCATGCGAGGCTTCGTACTTCTTCGGGTAAATGGATCATCAATTTTCTTACCTTTGTTTGCACGAACTTCTTCCTTCAGTCACAATGAAAACAAAATTTGTACAATTTTTATCAGTGACACATAAAATAAAATCACAATAACATATTAAAGGAGTATTTTATGCAAAATCACATATAATAAATACCACTGATTTAATTAAATAAGCAAGTGTCGAACAATAATTTATTTTACATTACAGAGTATACAACAGAGTGACACTTAGAAACATTGATTCTCAATTGAAAATTCACCTCAAAGCCATAACTGAAACAATATAATAATTACCAGCTGCATAACTTATTAAATAAGAATTTTTACTTACCATAATTGCTTTTTCAGCTTCTTCCACATTCTTTTTCCTGTTCCTGTCATTTATGTAACTAATGGAAGATATTGTTGATGTTCGCATCTTGTCAAGTTCTTCAGCCCTTTCCTCCAACTCTTGAAGCTTTTGACTGATTCGAGAAGCTTCTGCATCATCACCTCTGCACAATAATTCATCAGGTTACATTACCAGACAATCTAAAATCACGATTCTAATACACTTAAATAATATAAACAATGAAAGAGTAATGGCATAAGAAATATCTTCACCAAATTTGTCTTTCGCAGCTAACAGGTTTCATTGTCAGAAATCGCGTCAAGGAGCCAACTGGTCACCTGAATTATGTTTCCTCTATGCTTCCCCAGTGTAATTTCAGTTTTTTCTGCATTAAACTTAGTGGGACATTACACAGAAGTTCAATGAAAAAATCCGATCCAAAATGTTTGTTAAAAATTTCACACCATAATAGTTTCTTCCTCACCCCAAATTCCTCACAGAGGCATCACGTGTTAAGTATATTACTAGTTACCAGATAATATGCAAATGCATATTTAGACCATTCTTTAGGTTTTACTGAAAACCTGAACACAACTGAAATCAAATATGTGCAATCACTTGCTAGATACCACATGTAACACATAACTTTTGGGATTATAACTTGCTACCCATTCATTTTATTGTAGTTTCGATTGCCTTTCATGACAATTTTGAAGTTGAAGATGCCTCCAGTAAAAAAGGGTTTTTCAAGGTGGAATCCTATCCTGGAATATTTACTTACGAGGCCAGAAACATTTTACACTCTAGAGTTTGCGAGAAAACTATTTCAGGCACACAATTCTTGAACTGGTTTTAGTTAATATATATTATGTCAGAAAGTACATAAGATAGGAGGTACCAATAAATGCACTTTTATAAGCTATGAAACAACTTGAACCAATAAAAACATACTTCGATACTGCCATGTCCCTCTGATACATCAGTTGAGTCTTTTTCATAGCGTAGTTGTAGGGAGTAGTTTTGAATCTCTCTTTTTCTCGAACTATCTGCCAAATTTAAGAAAATAGTTAGAACAAGATAGAGCAGAACAAAACAATTTAAGAACATGCAACTTAAATGTGAGACACATACTTTCTCAACATCTTCTTCTTTGAACTCGTATATCATTGCTTCCTTTATTTCTTTCAGTTTATTATCCAATTCCTCCATTGTTGGCATTGAAATTCCTTGTAGTGCACATGTTTCTCTCCATTTTAGGAACTCACTATCTGTAAACTCTTGGTTGCTGATAAATTCCAATCGAAAAACTCTTTCATGCGCACCATGCCTGAAAATATTAACAGATTATTAGTAAGTGGTGGACAAACCCATATTTTAGGTCCGTCACAAAGTAACATCTTATGCGAAGACTTTTTGCAGCACACATTTTTGTGTTACGTACATCAATTAAAGGAATCAATACATGAGGTTCTAGCGTAAATAACAGTATCTGACATTTCAGTTTCGCAGGGAAATGCAATGAGATATTGCTGTTTTACATGTAATGAGAGGTACAAACTTTAACATACTAACAAATTATCACAGCCGTTTGTTGCTTTCTTGAAATTGCGGAGTTAGTCACATTGCTTGCATCCACTTCACATGGATCACGTGAATTCAAATGACATGTGTCTAATGCAACCAAGCATTCAATTGGATTTACTAACATGTATTCATAATGTGAAACTTATTACATTTGTGGGCCACAAATTACGCTGAAATCCCCAATCTGAGAGACAGATTCCAGGACACATTCCTCAATCTTATAATCAAAACCACACGTGTTTCTTTTTAATGTAACAGACATATATTTGCATTTATCTCTATTCAATTTAAGATGCTCAAATCGCACCAACGTGACACAGCATTGACTGTCACTCAGTACAATCTTGTATTATCATGTAAACAACCCAACAAAGTTTAAGATCGTCAGCATACAATAGGAATTTTGAGTTAGGAAGCAATCATTGATAAACATCAAGAAAAGTAATGAACTCAGATGCGAACCTTGCAGAACTCCAGAGGCAATAAATGTTGCTAGATATAAACGATTTATATTTAAGCTTTGAATCCTGCCTGACAAATAATTTTCGATTTCTTTCTAGAGAGAATCATGGAAACCCAAGCTCATTAGATTATGAAATCAAAATGCGGTGATTAATAGTGTCAAAAGCCTTCGAAAAATCCATGTAAATAACAACTACTTGATTATTCTGGTTCAACTTTTTCATCAAATCATGTTGAAATGTTATCAAGTTAGTAATAGTTGATCTCCTCTTTCTGAAACCATGTTGCTCCTCAATCAAAAACAGATTGACTTTCTCCCTCAATTTAGTTGTTACTATTGATTACATCAATATGGGCATCACACAATTTAGAGATCGGTCTGTAATTTTTTATACTGGAACGACTATCATTTTTTTAAATTGCAAATAATTAAGCTCACTTTTCATAACTCGGGGAGTACTACCTCCTGTAGTGATTTCTCAAACAAAAATCGCTGAAAGGTGACAGGTTTGCATTACAATGTTTCAATAGTATGGCAGGTTTTCCATCGGGGTCAGGAGAACTATTTATGTTTAGTTATCCATGGGATTATAAACATCCTGTTGCGTAATTTCCATAAAATCAATTTCAAGTCTATCTAGAATAACATTCATACTCACAAGGGACAATATCATCATCAGAAGTATATACAGATTCAAAATAAGAAGCAAAAAGATTTACAATCTATTGTGGTGAATCAGTATGACATTCATTGTAAAGCATAGGAGTTTGGCTTTCCGGTAATATTCCTTTTTGCATTAGCATACTTCCAAATGGATCTTACATCATGCCTTATTGAGGATTGAATTTTAGCTAAAGAATTAAGAGTAATCCTCAGATTGTTAAGCTGTACATTTTTTTCAAAGCGCTGAGAAACGGAGTCCTTGATACTCAACGATTCTTTGTACTTCCAGTGTAACTGAGCTTTTGATCAAAACATGAACGTTAATTCAATTGAATACCAAAAGGGAAACTATGAGGATGATAACAGTCTTTTGAAAGCAAGTGTCTCAATGATACGATACATTTTCTCTTAAAAATTTGAAGTGATATAACAATGGCAAAATTTAAAAACAGAGGATGCCAATCAAAGTTTAATAGTTCTTCATTAATAGAGATAAAATCAGCCCTATCAAAGTTATAACTTGTTTCTTGAAGATTCCCAGATGGAATTTCATGAGTAATTGGCAATAAAATGTCAAGTGCAGGATAGTAAGCATCACATGGTAACAAAAGCCTTATGGACCAGAGATGTCTGGTCATGAACAAAGATTAAGTCCACAGTTTTATCTTTATAATTTAAAACATCATTACATTGATATAAATTTAAATAATTTAACGTATCATTTAATTGCAATATAATGCCAGTCTGAAAAACATAATCAGAGTTTGATGAACTACAATCCAAGTTATTGTCATCATTAATTCACCTGATATCTGGAAGATTAAAATCAATAGTTATTACAAATTTAGAATAAGGGTATTTCTCAAAAAATTTTCAATTGTATTTGTGAAGTCAATGTAGCAATCAATTGAAGATAAGGGGGAAAATAAACTGTACAAATAATATAAACAGAAGAATCGGTTTTCAATACTACAAAACCATTTTCCATGCAAGACTCAAATGCTGATACCAAAGAGCTATTATATTTACTTTTAACAGCAACTAAAACTCCTCCACCACATTTCTTGTCACTCTCTATAGATGTTATACAAATATAAGTTGAGTTCCACATCAGCAATACCTTCTAGCAGCCAAGTTTCTGTCAAAATCATTATATCCAAGAGGTCAAAAGCTGATGAAGATACATTTAGAAGGTGTAGTTTGGTAGAAAGACCACTGACATTTTGATAATATATTGACAGTCTTGAGGATTGCTCACTTCTCAGTTTTTCCGAAAAGATGATGCATCTTCATCCGTCAAATGA